>JAPYYV010020258.1:0-19675 GCA_030522625.1 Copidosoma aretas
TTTTTTTTTATTTCAGCATTCAACAAATATTCATTTTTACGTTTTATGTATTTTTTATTAGTATCCTTAAAATTATTTGATATTTCAAACAGTTTTGATTTTTTGTTTTGTATATTATTTTTTAACATGCATTGATTTTCAAGTTTGGAGAGGTTTGGTTTTTCTTTAATTTTCTTTTCTTTTTTGATATCGTTGTAACTATATCATAATGATAAGAATTTACATTATAAGATAATAATAATAATCTTTTCTTCGATAATGGATGAACAAGACTACAATTTAAATTTTCATGAATAACTTTCACATAAATGTTATAAATATAAACATAACTTCTATTTACAATTTCTGAACCATTATATGTTTTGTACTCATGTACGTGTGATAATCGAAACTATTTTTAATGGATTTTTAACAACTATTCCTTGAAATGAAATCTTTGAATGTGTACTATTTTTAAGTAACGTTTTAAACAACTTGTAATTGGATCTTCATATGCTGATTTTGACTACCGTATAAAAAAAAAGGAAAATTATTTTTACTTTTGAATCATGACAATATTTTTTAGTTATAACATGATTTTTTTTTTATTTTCGTCAATTTTGTGCATTTTTTGAGAATTTTTCATTCATTGTTGTGAAAATAAAAAACGTGACAAACAGTAATACCGGTAGTAAAACAGATAATAGATAGGTGACCGTACACTTTAGCTCAGTATTAAATTCAAATAAGTTAAAAGTAACTTACCGAAAACTAAATCATCAAATCAACTCGGACAATTACAATATTTATTAATAAATATGTTATCCACTAATTCACACTAATTTTGAAGAAAAGCAAAAATATGAATCTCTAACCACTTCAACCAAATAACTTAATATACTTTAACCTGATAACCGAAAGGAAAACAAATAATTAAAGTCAAAACTATTTATTGTTTTTATTAATTGAGTTATTAGAAGAGTGGGATTTGTTATAATTATTTCATAAGTAATTATAGAATCCTAAGTAAGTATAGAAAAAAGTGCCATTAATGTTTGAAAAATTGTTTTAAAAAACTTGGGCACCAATGTTTTAAGTTATACTTCTTTGCCACACAATATGTAAATCCGGCTGATTCTGACCCTAGATACCTCAATGTGATTGATTCCACCGTGATGTGTTCGGCGATGATCCCAGCTCTTACGCGCGTACTGGAATCAATTGTACAAATCTAAAAGTTGAAATTTATTTTTACCTTTTGTGAAAAGATATCTTAAGGGCGCCTTAGCCGGGGGAGTTTAGATGTCATGATGTCATGGGTAGTTTATTTAATAAGTTAAAATCCGCTGATTCCAACGGTCTCCTTATATACCTCCCTAAACCTGAATAATTAGGAGATATTCGTAATCAAAATTTGCAAATTATAAACAACCTACTATGGAGCAACCTGAAAACATCTTTTATTTGTAATTGTAATCAATGAGTCACACATTAAAACAGTTACTATATTATAGTTAATATTCTCAGCTTTCAGATGGTACCTTGCAAAATATAGGTGACCCTGTAAAAATTCCAAATATTCTGTAGAGTATTAATCGAGTCGTAGTATTAGCAAGGTAGTTGCAGAAACTAATCTTTTTTTTATTGAGACGCAAAACGCGCACTGTTGAATATTTAAAAATTATACTGCAAGTACTTACGAAGGAATTGTATTTGATTAATTCCTTGTAGTCGTGTACTCATATAGATGACTTGCGGTGAATTTTTTATTATTTAAGACTTTCTTTATTTATTCCAACAATAAACAAATTTAGAAATCATACGTCATGTACGTTACAGCAGTTAATGCTTGTTTACCATAGAACTATATATATATGTATATGATGGTGCTCACTCATACGTTCTTACAGCAGTGATACCAACTATTACAAAAATTTTCTAGTTGGTACCAATGCTCGCTAGAGACCCATAAATAACCCACATAGATGTATCAAAGGTGGTGTAATTATCGTTGGAATTAGGATATTGCGTAATTTAGTGTAGTTTCAAAAAATGTTTTAATATTCAATAAATGAAGGCCTTATCTTACCTTAAATTATAATAATGAACATCTGGTGGTACTGCTTAATCTTGAATCGGGTAGTATCACATGGATAGAAATTTAACTTAACTCAAAAATCACCTTATTTACCAATGAAAATTTTTTAAAAGAGTACGACGCAATGTAAATTAAATAATTCATTAATAGGGAATCGTATTTATAAACAAATTATAAAAAAGATTGGAATTGTAAAAATTTGTTGATAAAAATTTTGAAAAAACTGTACAAATTCAGTAAAGAATCATTTATATATTTAGAAATTAACAAATCAATAAAATGAAAGAAATATTATCTATAAAAATCAATTAATATTTAGAAAAGCTGCAACTAATATTAATTTTTTCAAAGTTTAAAAAACTTATTCCATTAATTGTTGGATAGTTTATTAATTTATATTAACATATTTAAACAATATTATAAAAAAAAAAAAAAACAGTGGGTGCTTGAGCACCCAACTTTAAGTTATACTTCTTTAATATTTTTCCATTCAATAAATAAACAATTATAAAGAATATAGTATGTAGGTAAGAGAAGTACAGAGTTTAGCTATGGTACGACGTGCGGCCAGGCTGGCTAGTCAGAGACTGCCTGATTTCATCGGACCTTCCAATAATTCCAAATAACTTGCTACACTGATAACATCTCTAATGTCGCGCTCGCACTTGCCACATACGCTCACACACTTATTCTTAGTCCCGTATATAACATCCACAATATATATTGCAGGTATTTTTTGGGGAAAGGTGTACGGAAAGGAAAAACAATACGTGACAGGATGCGCTTGTGACCGTTCAAATTTTAGATAGAAAATTTGTAAAAAATTATGTACAAAATTTAATTGATCACAATAATCGCAAGGCAGTGGTTAATTGAAAATATCGAGAAAAGATCGTTTAATATGAAACTTGTGTATGCGAGAGCATTACAATAAATCGTTATTTCATGACTAATGTTGAAATCACAGAAATTACTTATAATATTATCGGCATACTAATTCTAAGAACATGGTATGTAGATTTGTACATACATAGCGCTTCACCTTGAGCAACTCAAATCAAAAACAAAAGGCTCATTTATTTTGGAGCAAGAATAGAAATAAGAAATCTCGTATGAACACTTTCTAATGTCGATAAGATTGAAAACATACATAGTTCAAATGAAAATTCAAACACAGTGAATAACGAAACTTTAAAGTGAAAGATATAAAACAAATAAACGCCTGTTTGAATATAAGAATATGTATGCCTTATTTGATACTTTCACAGCTCGATTCGCAGATCAATTAATTGTTTAAATTTAATGAGTTAATAAGAACATACGTTTGTATTCTTCCCCTTATAAGATATCATTCACGGGCTTTTCAGCTTAATTTTAATCGCAGCAAAATTGAATACTCGTTACAATGAAAGACAACAAAAGGAAAACTTCGTATCAAAATTAATCAACGCAAATTGTTTTAAACACTAATGTGAAAAATACTCGCATGAACTCGCACATGAACACGGATTTAATCTTCATAGATACTCTTTGAGGTACAAAACAAATACGAATAAATAAAAAAAATTGGGGCGTCACGTGTGACACACCGCAGAAGTGAGAACTCGAAAGGTTATTAAATGTGTACAAATGTATTAAAAGAGAGAACAAGAGCAAGTTAGTGATGGATAGGAGATGGAAGTCATGTGTGTAAATATCATGGCAAATAAAGAAAACTATACATGAGATGCAATGAATTTATTCTAAAAGAAAAGCAACTTAAAAACGTTAGTATTTTTCAAGTTATGTTATTTTCAAACAATATAAAAAATTATTTCTAAATAACGTATGCATGTCTGCATTGAATTGTAAAAATTGTTACTTTCGACTTATCTTGCTTACCCCTCGAGATATAGCGTATTTTTTGTTTTTTAAAGGTTGTGCTGTCATAAAATTGTTTTGGAATAATTTTTACGCATTTGTATTTATGTCTTAAACGTGTTTTAATTTCTTTCGAAATTTTTTTACCTCTTTTTTAGCAGGACATACCAGAAATTAGGAAAATCGCAGTTATGACGTAGCGTTGACTAAATTTGCTCTGTTTGTCCGACTATAGATTTATTTACCCTTATGGATGACCGTAAAAATTGTTATTTTTAGCCTATCTGGCTTTCTGATTGACATATTTCGTATTTTTAAATATTTCGAGGTTATGTGTGTACAAAAGAGAAAATAATTATTTCTGCATATTTGTCATGATTCCCTAAACATGCTATTTATTTTTTCAAAATATTTTCATATTAATTCGATATAGATACATCCAAAACACTGGATATTGAGGTTATGTTTTTACATCACAATCACGTCTCTATTTATGCTCCGCGATGATTTCTTTTTCCCTTTACAAAACCTATAAGAATTGTTATTTTTAATGTCGCGTATTTTCAAATAGTTTGAGGTTAAGTCATAATAACAACACGTTTAAGAAATTATGGGCATCTGCATCGATCTGCTGAGCCTGCAAAATTTTTTTTGTAATTTTTTACTGTATTTAAATAAAAATAATAACAAGTCTTTGCATGTGTGTATTACACACACATGCGCTCACACTTACACACATTTACACAGACATCCACAATTATGTACATACGTACACACAAATACACTAAACATACGGTATACATAATGCCCTATACATTGACGATATAAGTAAATATGTGGCGGAATCTCAAGCCGACCGGTGAGACTGGAGCGGTCACACTGATCCACTTATGTTGCTTAACATTAAAATTAATTTTTGAAATAATAAGACGCAATGAAAAGCAAATAATTTATCCATAGAATCTGGTATGAATTAACTAATAATAAAAAAAAGGTATGGCTCTCTCTCGCTTTTCCCATGCCTTTACGTACGGTAAAATAATGTAAAACTTTGCTTTTAATGTTTCGAAAAAAAATTGTTTGATTAAGTAAATAAAATAAATAATTCATTAATAATTATAAAAACAATTTCATTAATAAATAGTAAATACAAATTTTAAATTAAACATATGTCATGAACCACATTATAAGAGGCAGTAAAAGTAGTTGTCTGAATGGAGTTGCTCGTGGGTAGATGGATACGGTGGTCGGTTCACGTGGAGAAGGTCGTGAGTTCGAGCCTTGTGAAAAGTGTTTTTTTTTTTTTTTTTTTTTTTTTTTTTTTTTTTATTTTTTTTTTCTTTTTTTTTTTCTTTTACTTTTGTTACACATTTTGAAGATACAGAAAATACGAAATTCAAATTCACTTCCGGTATGCATTGAATTTACTTCCGTTACATATTTCCAAACCCACTTCCGTTACACATTTTAGAGAGAGAGAGAGAGAGAGTGTTGAAATAGTTAATTTACCCCCCCTGAATAACGCGCCTATAGAAGTATAACTTCAAAAACAGTCAATGAATATCCAAATTAAAAGTAGGTCACGAACCGCAACATAGAAGGAATACATAAGTAGCTAACTTACAGAGGTAGCTCTTGGTTAAGTCGACACGGTTCACGGCTATTATGCTCAAGGTCGGGAATTAAAATCTGGTGGAAAAAGGTATTTTTAGAAATTAAAAATTCACTTGCGTTAAAAATTTTTGAAAGGGGATGAATCTGAAAAAAATTGATCAACTAACCCTTATAATAGACTAAACGAATTAGACATTGAGATAGTCATTTATAGGGACCTAGCGTTGAAACAAAAATCGACGCCAGCGCTACGACTTGCGATGCATAGAACTATCTGTTGGAAAAAATTCAACGTTTCCATATAACCACGTGTAAAATGCAGTGCTCTTAATTGTGATTATTCGTAAGTGGAGTCCTCATTTTGAGTAACATAAATTGCTATTAGAAATAATATACGTAACAGTCCACAGGTTCGGCGTTAAAATGTCCTCAAGTTGTTATTGTATTTAAGAGATATTGCGCTATATCTGTATACTATATCGCTATAGATATACTCGTGCGTAAAAATTTCCAACAAAAGTGGCGCTGGTGTTCTATACTCCAGGTCGCTATATATACTAAATACTTTTTGTATTTAGTGTAAATTATATATATTTATTTTGTTTTATTTATTTGTTCACAATGTACAGAATTTAGACATTCTTTTTACGTACATTAGATATCCTACACGAAAATCTCGTGTGTTCACGCTCACATTAATTTTTACAACTAAGCCTTCTATTCACCACGCTCTCTTCCTATCTACATTCCGCACATTTACTCATCATTCCTCGTTTGCGTCATCTTTTGCTGTTTCCTACATTGCATTTTCGCGTATACATGACTTATCCTTCGCAATGCCTATTGACCTTACATTCTCATGGTCCACTTTATTTCACATTGTGTTACGCTATCTATACTTACATTATAAGAAGTCTTTCCCTCTAAATCTCTCCTAATCTGACCTCTCGGCACTCAATCCATTCAATTTTTCTAGTTCTTAACTGAATTCACGTAGACTGATGATCGGATTCTCTTCCCGTAGTTTTAATAATTTTTCTCTGATCTCCCGATTCGTGCCCGAAAGTTCCTATTTTTTTACTTATTTGACCCACCTATCACTAATTTTTTCCTTTATCTCCTTACTTATAAATACATGTTCTATTTTTTCTGGTTCTTTCCCACATGCCCTGCAACTTTCGTCCCAGAATCCTTTCTTACCTGCCCTTCCTATATTCCCACATCTCATCTATGCCCATTGCTCTTTCACCTCTCCTTTTATCTGTCTATCCTCCAATCCCGGGTTTCTTCTTTATCTCTCTATGATGATCGCAGTAACTTGATTTTTCCATTTTTATCCAATTATTTTGAATTTCTTGGTCTTTTTTGATTTGTAGTCCCCTTTCTAGCTTCTCTCCTAATTTACCTATTCCCTTATTATCAAATAGGCCTTTGATCCCTATTCCATCTCCAAGCTTTTTGAAGGCCGCCTCCACTGATATAAACCATTTACTTGGTACTTTATTCATTGCCCATCTTAGTTCTTCTTTTAAGCAAATTTTCAGCCATCTCTCTTCTCTCATTTTCGTTATGTGCATTGAGTATTTTTCTGCCCTTCTCATTGTTGCCTAAAGCCATTTAAAAAAATTCTCCTAGAACTATCTCCAGCTGTTTCCATTTTTCCCGACCCCAGATCTCTACTCCATATAAGCACCCGGCTTTTACTGTACTATCTAGTAGATATAGTCTCCTGCTGAGACTCCCGAAGTTAGCTCTTTTCCACATTCCCCATACAGTGTTTATTGCTTTTCTGACTTTATTTGCCGTTTTAGCTACATGGCGGCTGAACGAGTTCTTTGTTGTGAACCAAAAACCTAAGTACTTGTATTTGTTAACTACTTTTATTCTTTTTCCCTTGAAGTACCATTTCTCCCCTTCTGAAAAATTGCCTCCTTTTCTGAAAATGACGATTTCTGTTTTAGTTATATTAATCTCTAGCTTATTTTTATTGCTATATGTCTAACTCCGCACTCTGTCTTGAATCTTTCTGTGATACCTTCCTCCGTTATGACCTCATTTTCTGTACTCCTGTATATTTCTTCAATTATTCTTAACAATTTCCCTTTAATCCCTATTCCTTCCATTTTTCTATTAAAATTCTTCCATCAACCTTAACATACGCTGTTTTAAAGTCTATGAAGCATACGTATATTCTACCCCCTTTATTTTTCAGTTTATTATTTATTATCGTGCTTAGTGTAAATATGTGGTCCCTAGTGCTCTTGTTCTCTCTAAATCCTGCCTGACTTACTTTTAATTTTTTATTTGCTTCCAACCAATTTTTCAGTCTGGCTGCTAGTACATTTGTGAGTAGTTTATACCCTATATCTAGTAGATATACCCCTCGATATATTCTGACATCGTTTTCATCGTTTGCCTTGTGTATAGGTAATATTCGTGCCACTTCTCACCGTTTCACTAGCTCTGATTTGTTAAATACTTCGTCTATGACTTCAGCTAGTTTACCAATCCAAAACGAAGTTAACCCCTTAAAAAACTCCACCGGTATTCCATCTTCTCCTGCTACTTTGCTATTTTTCATTCTCTTAAGTGCACTTAGAACTTCGTCTCCTGTGATTTTTGCATTGAGTGTCTCCTCCAACTCGTTTTCTTCCGACAGTCTTCTAGTCCCTTCCTCACTGTCTGTACTCGTGTTCATTTCTTCTGTAATTAGCATGTCTTTTGCCCCTTAAGGATTTTTTACCTATATTACCTTCCAAAATTGTCATTGCTTTGCTATTTTTTAGTCGTCTCCCCCTTTTGTCTCTTTCTTCTTTGTATCGTCACATCTTTATTTCTCTAAGTTTTTTCGTCTCTGTTTTTAGAATCTCCTTATCCTGTTTCCTCCATGATTTTACCCATTTTTTTAGTGCTACCTATACTTGCTTTTATGTATTTTGACCTTTTAATCCCATTCTTCATCTTCGGCGCTCCTCTCTCCCTGCTCGCAGATATCTTATACGAATCATTCGCGGCAGCGAGCGTATAACGGCCACATCATTACAGCGTACACTACTCGAAATTCTAAGAAAGAATTGTCTCTTGCTATTTTTTGAATAAAATTGCCGTTTTCGAGAAAAAAATTCAAGAATTTTTCAAATTTTTCCAGCTTGATACTATCGCATGTCTTAGTCTCATACAGACAGAGATCGCCCTACTTAGAAAGTTTATGAAATACATTGGTGCTTGAGGTAGCTAATTGCTAATCCAAGGTCATGTGTCAAAAAATTCAAAATAGAGGATCCAAGATGGTGGCCAAATACTTAAAAACGAACTGATCTAGTTTTATATTGAAAGAAGTCACTATAATAAGACAGTTTGGGAAATTTTCATGAACTGTTCCATTGTTAGTTGTATGAAAACAACTAGTTCTATTCCATTAACTTTCTTAATAGGGTGATCTCTGTCTGTATGAAACCAAAATATGCTGTAGTATTAAGCTAGAAGAATTTGAAAAATTCATGAATTTTTTTCTTTAAAAAGGCAATTTTATTCAAAAAATAGCAAGAGACTTCTCTTTCTTAGAATTTCGAATAGTATACGGTAGTATTTTATTAAATTAAAATTAGTTGGTTTTTAAACATTTGGCCACCATCTTGGATCCTCCATTTTGAATTTTTTGACACATGACCTTGGATTCGCAATTAGCTACCTCAAGCACCAACATATTCCACAAACTTTCTAAATAGGGCAATCTCTGTCTGTATGAGACTAAAATATGCGATAGTACCAAGTTAGAAAAATTTGAAAAATTCATGAATTTTTATCTCGAAGACGGCAATTTTATTCAAAAAATAGCAAGAGACAATTCTTTCTAAGAATTTTGAGTAGTAAATGGTTATATTTTTTTAAGCTCAAAACCATTCATTCTAAATCACTTGGTCGACATCTTGGATCCACCATTTTGAATTTCATTTTGCGCCACTCGAATTTCAAAAGCTTATGCTTCAACAAAAAGTTCAAGTCCAAAATGAGTTTTCTACGTTGCGTCTAATTTTTATCATTTAGGTGGCCTGGTTGACGCGTTTTGTCCCATACTTCTTAAATTATTTCATATAGTCACGCAAAGGAATTTAAAAAAATATCTAACAGTTAAGGTGTTATGTGCAATCGTTTGTATGTTAACGATTTTTTTATGTAAATATTTGCAAATTACTATTTTTTAGGGCAACTATCACAAATCGATAGTAGTTAACAAATTATAAACAGTGGAAATAATGTAAATCAGAAAAATGCAATCAAATTATGTCTCGATGGATCCATATCAATTTTATTTTATTTTTGAATTTTTTTTTTTTGTATTTACTTGTATTCGAAAGACAATACAACAAAATAAAATTTTTTTTCGACTTCATAACATATCCTTATTTTTTTTTGTGTATCTTGATGTAAACGGGTTGAAAATTTTAGAAAAAGTAACAGCACGTTAGGAATATTAATATAAGCATCCACAGATTCTCTTCAACTAAATTTACGACAACATAACCTTCAAAACACAGAAACAACTCTGTATTTTAAATGGAAAGCCAGATAGGCCAAATAAACAATTTTTACGTGTTTTCTTACGGAAACAGCAATATCGCACACGCAAATAAAGTTATTTGATATGATAATACTAATAAAAGAAGGTTGTTTCTATTAATAAACAGAATATTTTTCAATATTACGTTTAAAACTATAATTCAATAACTCATTCTTGAACATAAAGACTTGTACAATCAATATATTTTTTTCATGGAACTAGTTATAAAAAATAACAAGCAATTGTATTTATTGAAAAACGATGGATTTTTTCAAATCTATCGGTTAATTAATAAATATAAATTAGATATTATCATTAAAAACCAACACATGATTCAGTTTTTGATGTTACTTTACCCTCTAGTTTTTAATACATTGAAAAGATACTCACATTACAGATGAAGTAAGAGCTAACTTGTATTCGTATTGAAGAAGAAGCTGCCTCAGGAAACTTTATTAAAATTTTTTAGTGGCAATATCATGTTATCTGAAAGGAAAGATAATTTGATTTTGCTGCACTTATGTATATAGGAGGACTAGCATAACAATATTTTAGAAAAAATCGTTTACCACGTTATCTACTTCCTCATCCCCAATCCAAGCGAGCTCTTTCTTTATTGCGATTTCGATTTTTCTTTTTGTCTCACTGAGCGATCGATACAACAATTTACCATGATTACGAAACAGAATCGAAAATGACAGATACGCATAAGAAATTAATTTTAAGTAGCAATATTATTTTGACTAGCTTAATCAGATTACGGCCAAAATTTTTTTAATAATATTTTCATGACAACTCACAAACATCACAATTATAATTATGTGAGATGATCCTTCAAGTTTCAGGGATATTTAAAACAGATAAGCTGATAAATAAAATTTTTATTTATACGATCCTTCAAGATTTTAAAATTAAGCTTCTACCTTGATAAAATTATTTGATGATAGAAATTTTGTAATGCATATTTAGCGTTTGATTCAGAAAATCATAAATTTTTCATTCTATATAGATTTGGAGTCTTGTAGAGAAGGAATAATAACGATCATATAAATTTAAAGACAAAATTCAGCGTTTGAGAATTTCTATACATACCTACAAGACTACCTACCATACGTACTATAGTGTGTTCATTAAACATCAGATTGTTGATCCAAATGATTATGGTTTTTACAAACAACGTATTATCATGGTTAATGTTTAAACGATCTTTATACTTCATTACACGAGTCTTGACCTATTTACTCAAGTTAAATAGTTAATATGTGCACTACATGCACGTTTGAGTAGCAGATAGCAGACGACGCATATTATATACGTCTAAATTAGCCTCCCCGATATTCTAAATCAAAGAAACAATATATAACATCACTGTAACCCTAATGTTTTGCGATTATCAGGCCTTTTTAGCGTTGAACTACAACTTCAAAAAAAAATCCCGATAAAAACAGCCTTTTAATATCGTTATTTAAAGATAAGTAGACGTGATATGCTGATTTCAATATTCTCCAGTGTTTCGTCCCGACCGACTAAAACTTTCCGACCCTGAAGTTAGCCACGAGTCAGTTATAGTCATACAATCGATGCATCGATGGATACTCTAGCGGCCAATGTTAAATTTGAATCCTTTCATCATTTTTTTATAAATATTGTTAACTTCGATGACAAGTCTATATTCGCAAAAAAATTGCACAGAAAAATTGCTTTGGCGATAAATCATAAAATAGTTGTCAAATAAGGCAATAACTAATTGTGAGCAACAATAAGCGGGAGTAGCGAGAAAGATACAAGAATCGTACTTATTTAGTGTTGTCCTGAGTACACGGTAGTCTAGTGCCCTCATCGATAGGCTACTAATCCGTAGATCCGAGTTCAAATCTTCACTACGTTATTTAATGAGTAATATATAAAGTTAGTGAATAGAATTAATTAAAAACCAAATTAAAATGATAAAAAATAATGGAAAATCTTTTAAAATGACGTAATCTAATGGCGCAAAATTCAAAAAATTAAATGCACGTTCCAAAAATCATCTGGTGAAAAAAAACAAGGAAAAGGAACGATTTAGAAACTTAAACAAAAATAAAGAAAAATAGTATGTATGGTCATAGATTATTGAAAAAAAAAACCCGCGGTAAATTAAAATATCAATATAAAGAAAAAAACACGAAAAGTCGACCAAAACAAAAAAAATCACAAACATTACCGTTTAGCAGAAAAAAGTTATAATTTCAATTTTCCCGAAAAGGAGCGAAATCTCATAAAAATCGACCTATAAAAAAGGTTAAAAAATTTAATGCTAGTTTGAATGATAGAAATTATTTTTTTCCCATATTTTCTACTACAAAAGTAGTGAAATCCACAATAATCCACTGCCAAGTTTAAATGTACTCAAATTATTATTGCAGTTTATAAATAATATTGTTTTGTTTCATTATATAATTTCGCAACAATAATTTGAGTATATTTAAGCTTGGCAAATGATTATTGTGGATCTCACTGCTTTTGTAGTAGAGAATTTGGGAAAAATATAATTTATATTATTCAAACTGGCATTACATTTTTTAACCTTTTTTAAAGGTCGATTTTTATGAGATATTAATTGCATTACATGCCAGGAGGTGACCTGACAGTGAACTTATGGCATCCCTGCAGGGAGATAAACAGACAGAGTTAGAAGTGACAGGGTTCATGATAAATAACCAGTGTGCAGAAATTAACTGTACAAGTAACAAGAACGAGAGGAACGGTAGTCAACAGGAGCTGGATATAGGAAAGTGTACGGAAAAATGTACAGCAGTGCATCCCATGAAAATGAATGAAAGTGAAATGATGTATAAAACAGAAGAAATAAAAAAGAGGTAAAAATAACATATTCAGATAAGGGTTTAGGACAGTCGGAAGAGAAATACAACAAGAAATAGTGAATGTACTGGGAAAAAGTTTGCAACCAGAAATGAAAAGCATAAGAATGAGTCCAGTGGCAGAACGGTGGCTGATTGTGACAAATGACTTAAAAAATAAAATTGGAATTAAAAAAAGAAAAGGATTACTGCAAGGATCGAACATTTGGGTGGACGATGACTGCAAGGAAAGAGAAAGCGAATTGCAAATGTGGATAAGTAGAGTGGGGGAGAAGGCAAAAAATGTACAGGAAAGAATCAAAACTGGGTACCAAAACGTTACCACTGGCGGTCAGTGGTTTGAATAAATAAGCAGTTTTTTGGTCGCAAGGAAAGAGAAACAGATCGGAAGAGGACGAATAAAATTCAAGATGCAAACGATATTAAATTAATTACATGGAACATATCAGGGGTAAAAAAAGGTAAGAGAAGTATGGGATTTTCTAAAAACTTACGATAAATTTCTGTGATAAGTACAGTCTAGTAGTAAGAAATGGTGCGACTAAAGGGTACGGTGTGGGAAAAGCTACATATATAGGGGAAGGGAGCGACTCCATACTTGATCTAGTGCCTGAGTCGGACAAATGTAGAAAAAGTGAGATATTTGAATCAAAAGTAGCGCCCAGAATTGAGTCAGATCATTAACCTGTGGTATTTAAGCCAGGTAGTGAAGTAGTTACAGGGAGGGGAGAAAAAAAAAATCAAAAAATAGTTAAATTAAAATGGAACGAGAAAAAAGCAAATCAATTTAGAAACGTGATGGAAAAAAGAGCAGTAAGTATAGCAATTGAAGAGAGAAGTAGACAAGAAAAGTGGGACTACTTGACTGTAAATATATGGAAAGTAGCAGAAGAGTTAGTGTGAAAAGAGTACTATGGACAAAGAAAAATAGTTTGGAATCATTTAAAAAATGGTTCAAGACGAAGATAGCAATTGATGAAGAAATTTACAGAAGCGAAAAGAAAAAACTAATCTAAATTAAAAGAGAAAAGCTACGAGAATGGGAAGTCGAAACATTCAAAAAGCCAGAAAAATGTAAGGGGACGAAGGAATTTTGGAGTGCCATAAAAACATTCAGACCAGGAAAAGTAACAAAAGAAGAAAACACCAAAAGAGAGGACTGGCAAGACCATTTTGAAAATTTACTTGGAGCTGATACGACTATTAAAAAAAACCAAGAGTTAGGACAAATGAATGAAAATCTGAGAACAAAGAAGCTGAGGAGGGGGATGTCCTAAATAGTGAAATAACAGTAATAGAAGTGCTTAAGGCACTAAAAAGAATGAAAAATAAAAAGGTCGCCAGGGAAGACGGAACAGCAGCTGAATTTCTTAGAGAACTAGCAGTGAAGTGACAAGTAAAACTAAAAGGTATTATTAATGAAATTTTTAATAAATCAGAATTAGCTAAGGGATGAGAAACAGGAAGAATATATACTATACATTAAGCAGGGGCTGACTCAGACGCACATGTAGTTATATCGTTTTCTTACATTTATCTCTATAGACAAAAAATATGTTATTCTTATGAAAACTTAGTTGTTTTTGTAGAAAATTTTTTATTTATTTCCATTTTTTATGATTGTACTAATGTTGTGCTAATTTTTGTATTAAATATTAAGTGCACAGGATTGCATGGAATTCAAGATATTTGTTAAGACTTCATTATTGCAACTTGATGGATATAAAATCAAGCACACAAATAATGGCCATAACCTTATATTGTAGCCTGTCTACCACCTATAATATAAATAAAGCTTTTTCCTCAGCTTTTTCTGAATTACCTGTCTTTCAAGTTATCAAATATAAACTTTTATGATCTAAGTTGTAGTCTTGAAGTGCTTTGTGCCATAAAACTAAAAAGCTTACATTTTGAATTTATTTCGATAGTTATTAACTTTGTTTTCTACTATTTTTGGGGCGGCAATATTACTTTGGCGTAGGGGCACCAAGTTGCCGTTATCCGGTCCTGGCCACGCCCCACGCCCGGAGGGACTTGCATGCTTTGTTCCCTTGATGCGTAATCTACTATTTTAAGAAATATAAAAAGTTTATTTTACAATAAAGGGGGCTCGCAGAGCCCGAGGATCCTTTATCATCGCCCTAGTCGAATATACACTCGTATACGAACGCTATAGTTTTCTTACTGAGGCCTCGGTACAGTGGAGCAGAATCCCAAAAAGCTGGCTAAAATTCAAAAAGTGTAGCAAATCATATCCAATTCCTTGCTTAGGGGTTTTCAGAGTCGCTGAATACGGATTTGTTATCAGAGTTGAGATTTTCAAAACGGCGGACCAAAGATGGGGGACATAAACTCACCAATAAGTCATCAAATTTGGTAACAAATTGCAAAACATCCTACTAGGTGGTTTCATGGTCGATGATTGCAAATTTGTTGTTAGAATCACAATTATTCAAATAGTACATGCAATATGGACTATTCTACATAAATTTTTAATCTTTTAAAATTGCAAAATGGAAATAAAAAAAATAGTTTTGAAGTAAAAATGTGTGAAAATTAAAGTTATATTTTGATGTTACCCAAATTTATTGAGTAAATTTCAGGTTGGAGGCTTTGCCATCAACGCTCCTAGCACTCTTTAGATGACCCCCCCCCCCCTCCCTTACTCATCTCTGCAAGTGTGCGCGGCGGTCGCGCTGGCTGGCTTATAGAAATACGGCTTAGCGGCGTCAGTTCTGCTGCATCCGCGCTTCGGTTGACGTCTCTACATATATATACGTCTATATACCTATCGCGTACTTTTATAATAGTATAGAGATAGAGAACATACTGTATCAATAAAAGGAGTTTTTAGAGCAAATACTCTTGTTAGTAAGTATTTATTTTACCCTGTGTCCTGGTCCCCACCCGTAATCTCCGACAGGTTATGGGCCCAGGGCACGCGGGCAACTGCGCGAGAGAGATTCTCTGCCCCATCGGAAAATCGGGTGGCTTAGAGTTTTGTGTATGTTTAGAGTCTAGTAGCAGAGTGAGAGCGCAATAATGAGAAAGAGAGGTGACAGCACGGAGAGAGCGAGCGGCGACGGAGACCATCGTCGAGAGGAGCGCACTGCCTGCGGATTTCTACCAGCTTTTAGAGGAGAGTGAGCAACATCGAGGTAAGTGACGCCGTCTCCGAGGATAGGTTCATAGGTCTCTGGAAGTGCGCTGAGTTGTGTTTTGTATGCAATTGTGTGTGAGTGTACGTGCCGCGGAGGGGATGCAAGAGTCGAGCGGTATAGGGCGCGCGGGCGCACGATCGTCGGCAGTGCGCATTTCATGCATGTCCGCCATTTTTGTGCCTCGCGTTTGAATAGAGGTGCACGGTACTGCTGCGACAGCAATCATCGCTTCGAGGCGGGGGCGGGGGCTCGCGAGTGCGTGTGTCTTTCTCTCCTTCTCTCTGTACCGTCGAGTACCGTGTATATAGGGGGAGAGACCGGTACCATTGTTGTTGTCTATTGGTGTCGTTTTTTGGCGGGCGAAGACATCTTGCGCGGACATCTTAGTTTTTCCTTGAAGGAGATTGCGAACTTATGCGAGTACTTCGCTGTCTCCCCTGTGCTGACGCGCGGTCTGCAACGGCCGTGTTCGTCAGTGGCGGCGGGCGCATTTGTTCCTTATTATTTTTATTTTTGTTGTTTGACTTTAGAGATTGAGAGAAATGGACAGTAGAGACAGCTGACTACCTATAAAAGTTAGCTAGTGAGGGAGGGAGAGAGGATATATTCGCGCGTGCACCCATGCATGAATGTTGCCTGAGAGTAAAATCTCTTGGCATAACTCTTATGCGCTGTTTTGTATGAGAGACTACAGTACGGGCAGTTAATGTTTGTTTATTTTTGTACGCAAGCATCTCTTGCCTAGAATATCCCTATTCCTTGTATATTTTGTGTAGAGACACAGAAATTAGCTTAATAGAGTACGATAGAGGAATGAGTGTAGATTCTCGCTTCGGTTCGTTTATGCATGCACACACATAGGCGCACATGCGTGACGGTACACTACTCTGCTGCACTTATAAACGCGCGTACGCAACGGTGCACTACTTTGCTGCACTTATAAACACGCATACGCGACGTTGCACTACTTTGCTGCATTGTTTCTCCATTCTCCACCAAACGCTGAGTGAAATTTTGGTTGCATGCACATACCTAAAAAATCCATGTTAAATGTTCAGCTGTACGTCTCGAGGTCGTGATCAGTGGAAAGCGTGCTGTGCCGCTAGAATCTGGTGACGACTAGGAAAATTGTGTGAACCCATTCGAGCCCCGTGCAAGCACATGATCAACCTACCTCCGACTAATTTCATTGCCATGCGTGAAATTTCGACTCGGTAACTGGGTGCAAACACGCGTTCGGTGCGGGCGGGAGAGCCAATTTTTCGTTTCAAGCTAAAGGAAATTGAAGTTCGTTTTTTTTAATTTAGAAGCACACAAATGATTCAAATAAACTATCAGAGATTGCCTGTTAGAATACTGCAAAAATAAATTTTGGTTTGAAGTTAGAATTTTTTTGTAGTTTATTAGAGCCCGGAAAATCAGAAGTATTGTGAAAGTTTTATGAGATAAATTAGAATACATGGTAACTTAGAGTAAGAGTTTGAGAATTTCACAATAATTTTAGAATACAGGTTTTAGAAGACTTAGAATTTTTAGAAGACTTAGAATTTTTAGAAGACTTGAAATTTTTTAGAAAACTTAGAATTTTTAGAAGACTTAGAATATTTAGAATACTTAGAATATGTTCATATTGACAAAATAAAGGAAAAAAAATTTTCATTAACTTTTTAATTCAAGAATATCGCAGTATTTAATTTTTGTTATTTTTATCATAAAAGAGTTAAATATTTAAAACAAAATTGTCGAGTCAGAGTTAAAATTTTAAATCTGCTATTAGTGTAGAGAAACTAAATTTTTAAGTCTGAGTAATTTGTACGATCCCGTGACAGATGGAAAAAATGCTGCGCTTCATCAAGCGAGATAGCGACGATGATGATTCGCTGAACTCTAAGACGGGCGAATTCATCATAGAGGAGGCTCGGACTGACATCCCGAACACGAGCCAACATTCGAGGAACGTATCCATGCTCACGCCTGTGCATGCACCCCCTATCATGCACGATCCTATGCCTGCAAACTGGTTCACTGCAGGTAGAGGTAGAAGTAGTTCCTTCCGACCACTTAGCAGCGAGAGTACGCCGGCTAATCAGGCCAACACTGGACCATCGCTAAACACCATCCCCGGTGCCTTGCTGTCTGCACATGGATGGGCAGTCCCATCATTACCCAACCCCGGGGCCATTCCTAAGGTGAAGACCGTCACCCACCTTCCATCAGTTTCGACGCTGGCCGTGTCAATACAGGGCTTGGAGGGTGCCCTGTTGGCTCATTCTGAGGTACTCAAATACGTTACCCAGAGTCAAGCATCAACAGCCTAAACCATGAAGGAAGTTGTAAATAAGATGCTAGAGGTGTCGAGGAATAACCTAGAGGCTGAGAGGCTGCGTAGGAGACATATAGAGGTTAATAAAGTTTCTAGAGTTGAAAATAAAATACATTATAGAGAAGAATTATGAAATTCCGAAAATTTGAGCATCAATAGAATTTTTAATGATGAATTAAATTCGCAAAAATAAAACTTCAAAAGAAACTGTAAGCTTACACAAAAATCAAACATAAATATTTGGATTGACTATTTGAAGTCAGAATTGATAAGTAATGATTTATATGACATAGTGGATTCAAATTACAAAAGCCCAAGGAATTTATCTGCAGAGGCTATAAACAAAAGAAAGAATTTAGTTAGAGATACAGTTATAAATCACGTTGATGAATGTTTTCATAGAAGAATTTTAGATATCCAAGAGCCAAAAGAAATCATAGAAAAATTATTATCGTTCAAGACAACTGAATTAAATGTTACGCATAGATCAAGTAAGAGCAAAGTTGTATCAAATTAAGATGAATAGAGGAAAAAAAGTAGATGATTTTTGTGTACGCTTCGAGTCAATAATAAGAGAATATGAAATGTGCAAAGAGGCTACTTCTCTAACAGAACATGAGATAAGAGCAGCCTTCTATCAGGCAGTAGTTCAAAATGTTCTGGAGGTTAGAAGTGCTGATCTTATTAGAAGACAAACTACTAATGAAATGAGTTTAGATGAAATAAAATCGTTTCTATTTCGGTTAGAGGAAGAAAAGAAAGAAGAGGTAAATAGAGGTACCAGAGTCGACAATCCTCAAGCCAATAGAACTTACGCCCAACCAGCAGCTGGTGCGTTAGGAGATCGGTGCTACCGCTGCAACCGAGATGGTCACTGGGCTCAGGAATGTTCTCTTCGAGCCAAGAACTTATGGTTTTGCTACTACTGCCAGGCAGTAAAAAGCCATAAGGGCACAAACTGTCCTTCTGCTAGAGGTAAGAATAAAAAACAGGCACTCCGGGAGTGCCGGCAGAAGTGAAAACTCGCACGAATTGCTTTATTTATCAGTATAAAAGTAGTATCATTTATGTGGTAAAATATAATATTTATTTATTGCGCTATCGTACGCAAGCATGACGATATATATATATTACATAAAAAATTTAACACTTCAGAGCTATTACAAATATTTTACATTAAAAAGTTTATCTCTCCGAAAAATCAACTTTCATCAATAA
>JAPYYV010020263.1:0-11563 GCA_030522625.1 Copidosoma aretas
ATGTTCCTTACACTCAAACGAACCGAATTAGCTATGTCATTGCCTGTGCGTAATTAAGTGATAAAATAGGCACTTTTCGTCTAATTCCTCTGGCCTATACATATATCATTCTGCCATGACGCCCGTGATCAACTCAGACAGCGTTCAGAGCTCGTACGTACGTATTCAAATAAAATAAAATATTCCGAATTAGGTCAAACATTTTAAAAATGTAAACTCTTTTTTGTGTACAGCCTTAAACTAATGCTTTCTAATGCCTTCTTTGGAAAGAAAATCACAAAAATAGAGCGAAAATATATTGTATCGGTTTTGAGGGACATTCAAAGTATTATTTTGCCTATAATAAAGGCTCCTTTTAGACTGGAGTGAAGTATGTTTCGTCATGGGAACGACATCTCTACCAGAGTGATCATATGCCCTGAGGATCCTTCATGACCGCACTGGTGGAGATGTGCAGCAAAAACGCCCGAAATATGAAATAGGGTAGGACTTTTTGGCTGAATTTGTGAATATGCACATTAACAGCAATGTTGATTCAGCAGTAGTAATTATTTCATTAAAGTATACTTAATTATGCATGAGACCTTAATTGTTGCTATGTAAGTCATATTCATTTATTTTCTAATAATAGGCATTAATTTCTATATCAACGTATATCCACGGGAAATAACAATCAATTGTATTATAGCAACGTTAAAAATACTTGAAAAGAAAAAAAACTTGATACGTACTTCGTCAAGAGTCATCGTATGTGTATTAATACGTGATGTTGATAGTTTTTTGCACGAGGAATAACAGTAGTTGCGTCAAAGCAGATCCGTAATGTATAACGTCGTGTGTGTTCCAGAAATCAGGATGGTGATCTGCTGAACACTGCCTGTGGCGAGCAATACGAGTATGCAGTAGCGTCGTCTCTGAACTGTCGCCAATGTACAATTTTAATATACTTATAAGAGCGAAGCCGATAGAGCAATGATAAAAAAAAGGAGAACAATGAGCCCCAGCGCGGGCCAAAAATCGTTTTAGAATGGAGGGAAAATCCGATGATTTCGTTTGAGTGTACGATAATATTGGATTTTAATTCTTAACGACAGATGCTTAGCGTGACGGGTGTTGTGACAGCAGTTTGGAGAGCGTCTTTGTGATACCAAGTACTATAACGACATTGACACTTTTTTACGCTATGCTTCGAAAATAATTAATGTCTGAGGGATGTATTTAAAAACTCGTTTGTGATATTCGTTTGTCGCATCTATACCTTATCACATTATACACATATAGCCGCAGGCGTAGATAAACACATCATATAGTTGGGCTATTATTATTTCTTATGTCAGTTTCAACTGAAAGTATGTGTATTCACACACTGATAGACAAAATTATTACAATTAACATTATCCGTTAACTATTTATGTACCCACTCAATTCATTAACATAATAAATTATTCGTTAACATGTCTTGTTCCTAACATCTAACAATTTAATAAAAATTTCAAATTTAGAATACAATGTAGACTTTATGATAAAAGATTGATTGTCACGTAACAAAAGCTTTTTTATTCGTCATGTGATTGGCCGAGACTGACCAAGAGTGGATAAATTTGAAAATTAAATCGTGGTAAATAAAAAAAAGCTAAATTAAAATTATTGAAAATTAACTTTACAAATCATGAAAATAAATTTTTGATCCAACGTAGGGGGTTTGCGCGCAAAACGCGCAGAGGGCAGAGCCCCCTGGTCCGTCACAAAAGTGCGATAGCCGCCAGGGCTATTTTGCGGCCCGAGGGTCGGAGGCTATCGAAGCACGAGGGATCCGAACGAACGAACGATAGAACGAACTCGTCGACTCGATTTGCATGTGTCCGTTTAAGCTCGCGTATGCGCATTGAGTCGAAATCCGCCGTTCGTTCGTTGTTCGTTCTATCCCTCGTGCTTCAATAGGGGCCCTGCAAAGCAGGCTCGAGAATCCGTAAGGTAGCCCTGTTTGGATCGCACTTAAGTGGCGAACACTGTTTTTCCTACTGAGGGCACACCAGCGCCTCAAAAACTCCCGAGGTAGGAAAAAAGTCTTTCTATGCCATTAAATGATAGCAATGAACTACATACCGAGCTACATACAGATGGGAAACGAATGCGTGACACATAGACTGCAACCATTTAACATTCTGCTGTCACTGAGCATTTTTTTTCTTAATTTACCGATCACTAATAGTTCCGGTCCTTTCCGGTCCCTTTATTCCGCACCTAGTATACATTCTCTCTAAGTATACATTTGTACAGATAGTAATAAAAAAATGAATATCGTGTTTTATTTTACTCAAGAGCGGGAACGGGGAAATTTCTTAAGACACCTCTATGTATAGTTGAAGCTAACAAACTATATGGGTTCGCTCCATGCGAGTGCATATAGTGGTACTGCTCTCATTGTACGCTTCCCTTGTACCATCTCAAATCTTGGGGAAATACATTAATTCAAGCGGTTATTGCATGTTTCATTTTCAGCTCTGGTTTTCAGTGTGATCTAGTAATTCATCGAGTAAACACGTATTTACTGAGCAGTAAGCGATCAACAACAGAGTCAGAAATAAGGAGATTATGTTTCGTGAGTAGACTTATCTGGCACTTAAAACTTAAATGGAGTAGTTTTTCATAACATATATGAAAATGTAATTATATAATATAAAAAAGTAATAAAAGTAGCACAATAATAATGTATACATAGTAAAGTCAGTAAATTCACTACATAATATATGCACGAGTCAAAAACGGGATATTTTGGTGTGTGAAATAGGTTTTTTAAAATTTAATGTTTAGAATATTTCTATTATTTTTTTCTATGTTATGCGAGGGCTAAGTTAGCCGAAAACATTGGAGATCGGCTCTATTGCCATTTTTAGAAAACACATGTTAGTTTACATGGGATTTTTAAAAAACTTTAAAAATGCATTTAGGTAATGGTACTTTTTTGGCAATTCTGAAGCTCAAAGTAGGAATTTTTCAATGAAATTTAGACTGTTACATATGCACATTACGGTAATGACCGTTTATTTTAGTCAGCAGAACCCTCTGTATTCCCAATGACACTACGACTAGCCGTATTCGAATTTCTAGTTGAGAACAAGTGGTTAATAAGCTTGTTTGCTCTCCTATACAAAATGGTCAATTCCAAATGTCAGAAGAATGGACCACTTGGCCCAACTCAATCATATCATTCGTCTCGTGCAATTCAAAAGTGTCATAACTAGGCTTCATAATTCGAACGCCTTGTAGACTTTCAAAATTTTTTTCTTATCGTCCTAAACTACTAGACAGGGCGCTAGAAGGTTCAATACCGATTTTTCTGTTGATTCCGACAAATTTTTTTCGACCGCTGACCTACCAATGAAACCCCCTTAAACGGCTCGCTCGAAGCTCGCGTACCAGCTCCAACGGAATTCCGACCCCTCGTCTACATTCACGCGCGTGCGACCGTTTACCGCGAAACCACCCGAGCAATATTAACCCTGCCCGCTCGAGACCGGCTCGCGGAATCGGGAAAAACTTTCGGTAAGCGTGCGATGACCACGCACGGGCTCCCCCGCGGGAATCACGCGAACGGGCCGCGGTGATAATGGCAATTAAATTTCCGGATCGCAAGTCCCGTTCCGCCCCTTTACGCGCGCTCTGCGCTACCAAACGGTAAACATCCTCCCGCTGGAGGAAAAGGAAAGTTCGGGGGGTAGGTGGAGGAGGACATTTCAATTTGAAGGCGCTGCGAGTGGCTGGTCCTTTTACAGGGGGCCGGGGCGCTTCTTCGGAAACTGCGTCCTCCCGTAAAAAGTCTCGAGTGTCTCGGAGTAAGTGCTGCGACGGGGGTGCAATTATGCAGCTCTCTATCTCCCCGAGGAGAAACGAGAAGGGGGCGGGCGGGTAATGAATTTTCCTTCGAGTGTTTTCACGGACGAGTTTCGGGCAAATGTTTGCTCGGCTCCGCTCGCCGATGCGCGCTTTTGCAATTAGTTAATTTTTCGAGCTATACGGCGGTGCGTTCTTGGCTTTTTGTCCTTTTTTCAAGAGTCAGTGTAAAGAGCGTATTTGATCAACTCGCTCAAATGTTTGCCTATTATTCAATGCGACCATCGGCCTTATGCAGAGGAAGAACCGTAGTATTTTTCGAGACGAGGAAAATCCCCGCAAGTTTGTCCGTTGGCTGCTACTTTTTGTGCGTTCGCAAAAATTACCACGTAAGCTTTTCAACAACATGAGGAATAAAAAAAAGTTCACGTCACAGTGGTATGATCCACACAGGCGATTCAAAAGGTACGGATTCCCGTACACAGCCACTGCAGCCGATGAGTTATCCATCAAGAACACAGCCAAACATATTCACCGTGGCCGAGGAAAGCTGACGAAACAAACGGGACGTTCACACGGTACTATCGGAAGAACACAAATATACGCGTTGTGTACCCTATGCGTCCGTTCTCCGAACCAAAGCTAATCAATAAAACTAGCTACACTTACGGGCCCGACCCGAGCATCATACGTTCCACTGCCATCGCGGATACAGACGGGCAAGCGGGACCGGGAAAAAACGCCGCCCCGCGTCTGCGACGCGCGGACCGGAACGCAATCTCTCGCGCAAAAAGAGCGAAGCGGCGGTACGGGGGGAGCAAGGGGAGGAGGGCACGGGGAGCGGGACGGGGAAAAAGACGCTCGCACGGTCCCCCGGCTCTAATTCTCCCGGGCCCGGGGAATCGCCCGACAAATGGAGCAGAAGCGCGTCGAACTCGGCCGGGGCGAGAAAGAGACGGCGCTGCTTCTGCCCGGCCGAAAGTTGCGATTCGCAAAATGAGATAAACGGTAATGCTGGCTTCCGAGTTTCGCTGCCGGACCGAAATTGCCTGCCGGGGCGGACGACGATCGAGGCGGCGCGTACTGTGTGTGTGTGTGTGTGCACGCGGATAATACACACACGGGGCGGGGGGCGGGGGGTGCATTCATCGGCCGTACGTGCCCCGGTGCACAGCGGTCGGTGCCCGTGTGTGTGTGGGGATTGCTTTCCTTTTTTTCCCCCGGCGTTCGATCTTGCGCCTTTTCATTCCGGGGGAACACACCGTGCCTATGTCCCCGGCACAATGGATATTACGCAACGAGCAAGTGGCTGCGCGCTAAATTGAAATATAAAATAGAAATGCGCCGACGCGAGCGGTGCCCGGGTATTTTTTTCCATCTTATTCGTGATATGATCGGTTCGTTCGGAGCATGGGAATCGGAAAGTGTGAAACGAATCGAGGCTCGAAAAAAGTGTGTTTGTGAGAAGAAGCAAAAATTTTCATGAAAAATTCAAAAAATCGAATACGGGGATCGGTGCTTTTCAAGCCGCCCCCCTCCCCCACGCGGTCACCGAAAATTCGCAGTAGTCCGGCGAGTTTTTTGCGAAACGGATGTATACCATAGCGCTTCGGCCGTTTTCCTTGCCGGTTACTTACTTACAGCTCTGCAGCAGCTCCGACAGAGTTTCCAGTCTCGCTCACAAAGTGGTGATATTCGTTAGGTGGCATTACCGTTAGTTCGCTTGCCCCGAATCGCCGGAAAAACACTAAGCTGCTTTTCCGAGAGCTTAAGTTCCGCCGGTAAATCAAAAGACATCTTCTCTCGTTGGCCACGGAGGTTTCCTCTTGGCGGTGGGATTTTTTCAATAGCGCGCACCCCTCGTTTTCAAAAGGCTCGTCTGGCAAAACCTCCGAATAAATGTACGGTTGATTCATTATTATTATTATCATCATTCGCTTACTGCAAAAAACTCTCGTCCGTATAACGCTTGAGTTCCAAATTCCACGCGATCGCTTAAAAGTATCACCCCCAAACTTGCGCTCTTTGAAACCGGCGATCTTTTGGCAAATGCCGTGCCAATATATATACAGATACGACACTCCAAAACACAAATTTTATTCCGGTTCTCCCCGCGTATAATGGCGCAAGCGTAATAGGAAACGCAAATTCGTTAATTAACGAAACGCTCGAGCGAGCCCCGTCGGATCCGTTACAAACACGTTGAACGACTAATTACCTTCGGCTCGTGTCGAGCGGATTTTAATTTCATCCTCGCGTTACGATTTTCATTACACACGCCTGCGCGATTTATCGCGGCCGCATCAGCGATAATGATTCATTCGCCGCGTAGTGTAACGGCAACAACAACAACAACACCGGCCGATTAGTCACGCGCGGGTAGGCACACACACACACACACACACACACACACACACACACACACACGCGCGCGCGTGTATAAATAAACCCGAGCGATAAATCAGGGTATTATTCCATTTTCCTCAAACGAGCGGCGCGAAACAACGGCTGTGCAGGTACGTTTAAGTGTACGAGCGTCGGCCGGACGATACGTCAGTCGCGTTTTTGGCCCGATGCGCGAACGGTAACAGCAGCAGCAACAACAATGTCCGCGGGTGGTGGGAACGCCGGTTCGCGAGCCAAAGTATTTATCTCAGTTAGACAAATGATGATTGAGTTAATGAACCGAGTAACGACGATTCATCGCACGGGCGGAGAGTGGCGGCGCGGGACTGGATCGGACTTGGCGCATGGCAGAGGGGCGGGAGGGGGGGGGTAGGAGGCATGTGTGTGTGTGTGTGTAATTGATATCAGTCGGCAGGTTCGCCGATTCGGTCGACGGACCGCGAGAATAAATAATTCGGCGCGCATCGATCGTCCTCAAGTTTTGGCGCGTGTACATATTATGATGGGGGATATTTTTTCGTAAATCTCGACTTCGGGTTTGCGATGAGAGATCGAGGGAGCGCGATTGTGAAGGAAACGATCTGTTTCATCCAGATGTTCCTGTTACAAATACATTAACCACACCACAGTTGCCATAAACACGTGTTTACATTAATATTTTAAAATAACAATACGTAGACATGGTATGCGTTTTACTTTACACCCACTACTTATAAGACTTCCAAAATTTCTATGACTGGTCAGGAGTGGATGCAATGTTATATTATATTATTTTGTGTGATAATTAGTCGTCGAATCATCAGGGAGTAGCTCATCGTCAGCCACACATTCGTGTATTGGGTATACCATATATATGGACTACTGTAGATGGCAAGGGCCCCGCTCAGTTTCACAATCCTTTGTCCCACCTACCTCTGAGCTGATTTATTTATAAATCCGAAACGTCTCCTCTAATGGCATCGATGATAACCAGATGATTAGCCACTCAAAGGCTGCTTTTGTGGGAACTGTTCCTTTGGCGCCTATCGCAGGATCGATATGATGTTCTACTCGACGCAGGTACGGAATAGCGGAGCAATCTGATGCTCACATCTACAAACTCTTTTCGTAACTGCCCTTTGGTCCATCGACGCGAAAATATTATAACCGATAGAGAGTTTTTACAGCTCCGAAGCTTTCACCGCGGGGGGTTCGTGTGTCCGAAATGTTCGTTCGGGACACTCCACGCGCGCACCTAATGGAAATGGAAATTCGACGGGCACCCGACCGGGATATATGAATTACACAGCTACGAATACGTTGCTGATGTATGCGTTTTGATCTCGATTTTTGTGTGTGTGCACGTTAAAATTGTTATTTCTCCCCCTGCTGCTGTATTACGTATACAAATCAGACTAGGACAGTCAGCCCCGGATGATTTTGAATCATTTAATGTACAATCCAACAACCGACAATTCTAAATGCCAACAGTACCAACAACAATAAGCTGACTTTTGATCCTTTTTTTGTTTATTTTCCGAGCATCCACCACAATGGCTACAATTAAATATGACGTGTGTACGTGCGTGTAGCTTCCACCGCCGAACGAAATTGCCCGGAAAAACGCATTAGTTCTCGCGCGATAATCGTCCATCTCTTTCGGAGCGTCCGTCCTTGTTTTGTCGAGAGAGAGAAAACAAGACAGCAAGGGAGAAGAAGAGGAACGAGTCCCGCGATGATTTACCGAGCGACAAACATTTTGACGCCTCCGTCGAGAAAAATGTGCCCGCCGGTGCACGGAAAAACGCGTCTCGGCTGTTCCTTTTGTTCGTGTGCTATTTTTGCAAAAAAAAATATCCTTTCTCTCACTCTCTCAAATTCAGACTCGCCGACGCAAAATACCACCGGCCCCAGCTTCCTTTCGCCCCCCCCCCCCCCCCCCCCCCAACCCCCCCCGCCAAAAAAAAAAAAGGACCAAGTTTCCCTCCCCCCCCCCCCCCCCCCCCCCCCCGCGGGCATCGGAGAGGTCCTCGAGAGCCGAATTCCAGCGTCGCCCTCGATCCCCTCGGCGCTAAAAGCCGGGCTGAAACAAAAGCCGGCTCCTCGAAAGAGCGCCCGGAGGAAAAAAAAGCCCGGAACGAAACCCGCCGCGCGGAGCGCCACCCGGCGACAAATATTGTATCATTGTCGCCGGTACAGAGGTGGAAAAGGTGAGCGCGGTCTCGGTGAAATTCGTTTGCCGAGCGCAAACACGCGATAGGGGGGGGGGGGCTCGGCCCTTCGTCGTCTCGCGCTTACGTACACACACCTATACAGCGAGGGACGGCATTGTCAGCGGCACCAAGTTTCTCGCGCAGTCTGCCGCTGTAACGTCTCGTGGAAACGCTGCGGCACGCGGACCCGGGGCGCCGAGTGTGCCAGCGAAATTAAAAATAAATTACTAACGAGCATAGCACCGGCAGCGGGGGGGGGGGTGGGGGTGGGGCGGGGGGGTGATTATCATTTTTTTCGGCAGCCGCGGCTGTTTAATCTCGAATTCATTCTTGATGCCGTTTTTATTCATATTCCAGGGGTGCTTGTACCTGACGCGGCGGCGGCCGCAGCAGCTCGGTAATTAGAGTAGCGAATGGTTTCGTTGCGGGGCCCTTTTTCCGCAGGGGAGGGGGAAAATTTCCCCGGCTGCGGTCAAACTCTTCTGGAAAACAGCGGTCCGCGACAGCGCGTGAAATTAACGCTGGGACTTTTGCTTTTTCGCGCGTGAATGGCGACGAACAGAAGCTGATCAAACGCGGGTGATTCCGGCCCAATGATTCATCGGCCGCTTCAACGCTGGAGATTAGAATTCGGCCACTCGGATTCCGAAACTTGGGCGTTAGTTGCGAGCGAGCGGTTGGAAGGATCCGAGGTTGCTCCGATGGACCTCATGAATTACCGCCGTTGGAGTTTCAGGTGGAACACATCCATCTTGAAAGTATGCGTCCGCTCGCGCAAAGTACCCATACAGACGGCTCTCGTTCAGCCGAATCACAATAACCATCCGTCGCGTTGCTCGCAATATGGATCCTTCAAGATGAAATACGATTTTTGGGGTAAACTTTCGAGGGATCAAAGTTTTCGAGTCGATGATGAATGCAGGAACAGTGTCGAGAAAACTAAAAAAAAAAATTTTGACGAACCGAGCAAGTACCACGAGGTTGAATTTCTTGCTCGTGCTGTTGTAAGAACGATGGTAAAATTTATGGAACAACGCGCGTGAATGTACCGTTGTATCTCAACTTTTGCATTATTTCAGTGGTACGCAAAAACAACAACAAGCATCCATCATAATTCAACCTCTGATTATTTTCGTTCCAAAGTTAAACCCTCTCAACATTGCGTTAAAAATCACAGCTAACGAAAACTACTGCCTGCATGCACGCTCGGTGTGATCCGTACTTGTGATATTCCCGTCAAATTTCCATGACACGATACATCATCTTATTTCGTTCAAGACTTGTGTATTAAAAGAGTAAAAAAAAGAACTTAAAATCCACTACCACACGTCGGGGAGAAAACGAGCTCGCGCTGATCGGCCGCGAACGAGCCGTACGGGCTGCTGTACGAGTATTTTTCCACCGTACATGTATATGCGAAATGCGCGTCGAGTTGATATACTCGCGCGGTAGACGCGCGTCGGGAACGGGAGAGGCGCTCGCTCGGATGACGGAGCGTCGTGCATCAGGGGCTTCTCCGTTCCTTCCCTCTCGCGTCGGCCGTTTTAAATGCCGCGGCAGTTTTTTGCTCCGTTGCTCGGCGCGCTTTTCTCTGGCATGTTATTCCTCGCTTTGTTCACGTGTATAGTATGTGCACGAGTGGACCGAGGAGTTGGGGGGTGGAAAGAATGTCCGGGGAAAACCGTGGGAGTTGAAATAAAAAGTCATAATGACGAGGGGAAAAAAATTAAAAACGCGAGGTATAGCTGGCTGGCTGGCTCGGGAGTGACGCGGGGGGTGGACTAGCGTATAATTGCGAGCACAGCGTCTGTCGGCGCGAGCGTGTTTGGGGGAAATAAAAACTTTTTGATTAATTATGTATGTTGTTGTTGTTGTTGTGCGGAGCTCGGAGCATCGGCTATTGTTCATTTTGTTTGCGCTGGGGTAGAATGGTGGAGCTGATGAGAACAGATTTCTCACGATACTCGGCTGATTAAGGAAAGTTGATCGAAAGATCGAGCATTGAAGAATACCGGTAGTAAAATTTTCTGTACGCATGGTGTACGACAAAAGCTAAATCGAGCACTCGACAAACTGAAAACAGCTGTTAATTGATTAGTACAAAAAAATTCCTTCGAATCTTCGGCTGTTTTTGCAAATTCTTATTTTTACTACAATTGTTACAGTATGCTGTCACCAGATCACAAAGCGTACCATATTTTTTACCCAAGTTTCTCAAAAATTAATTAATCAACTACCCTATCCAATGATGCTTTTTTAAACGTAATTTTTGATCAAATAATGATGTGCGCAAAATTTATCAGTGGTTTGTAAAATATGGTACTACGGTAACATGTTATGGAGAACAAAAATTATTAGTTCAAAAAAATTACAAGTTTGTTGTTACTTGGACAATTCTTGGATAGTTCATAGGTACGTTAAAATTTCTAGAGCTACTCTGTCCGCGACAAAAAACAATGCTACCGAATTTTAGCAAACTGAACCCAAACAATTTTACGACTATCGTAAAAATTTGATCAAAATTTAGCGGCTTACGCATGAATTTTCAAAAACGCCTTCCGACCGTCGAGAAAATATACATCCACAGCATGCTACCTCAACCTTCGATTTTTCTTGCTATTTCCCTCGGCAAAAAACGTCAGCTCGAAAAATGAATGAGCGATCACCGGACCAAAAATAAAGAACTAACCGACGAACCGCTCGCACTCCTCGGGAGTTCATCACGGAGAAAAATCATGTTTTCGGCAGACCGGAGCTAACGAGCAATTTCAATACGGGGGGGATGAGCCGAAAAGAAAAAAGCAAGAGCCCAAGAGGAAGGACTCATCGCGCGGGTACACTTTTTTTTTTTGTTTAGTTCTTTCACTTTTATCTTTATATCCCGCAACGCGAATCACCCCGTAAATGAAAACATCCGCGCTGATTGAGCGGCTGCTGGCCTCTTTTGCTCTTTTCCTCTACCCCCGCAGCAAGGCGCCGATGCACGTAACGAGTTCGCCCGACCTACAGCGCCCGATGCAACAGCAGCAGCGACTCTCCCTCCTCCTTATTGGGTCGAACAAATTAAGGTCACGCAGGGAGAGCAAGAGAGAGCGCCAGCGCGGGAGAAAAAAAAGTCGGGGGGGGGGGGG
>JAPYYV010020265.1:0-13143 GCA_030522625.1 Copidosoma aretas
TTCTCAAGACCAAGACAAGAGTTCAATTTTCAAGAATTTTCGAGACCAAGACAAGAGTCACTGAACACTTGTCTTGTCTCGACTCTCGTGATACCCTAATCCCGACCGATTATGCGTACGTGTTTGTATATTATGGTGGTGATCGCTCGGAAATCTGTTATTTATTTTCCGTGACCGAAGACGATTTTTCTTTTTTCAACCGCGTCCAGACGTGCCTGAGATCGAGTCGTTCTTCGATTGACAAATGATCACTGCGGTGTGGCTGTAATTTATTTTCGACCGTCGCTCGAGCGCTGCCGTATTGTACACGGACGAGAAGTTTTTCCCGATGAATCAAACGTCGCATCGTTTCGAAAGACCGAAGCAACGCGCGTGCGCAGGGAAATCAAAAGTTTCGGTCCAGTTTCACGTGCGCAGCTCTCGTTTCGAAAACGTCTTTTCGGTTACGAACAAAAAACAAAACGGTGATCAATCACGGAGTACGGACTCCCGCCGACTTCGAACCGATTCGTCCGCTAATCGAGGCAATTATTACACGCTCGATCTCCCCGTAGTTTCCCACAAGGCCGGCTGTCCTTTCGAAACTGCCGCTCCGACGGTCGGGGAAAAACTTTCGCTCGGCTGCAGCGACGTTTTTCCTCTTCCAAAAAAAAAAAAAAAAAAATGGAAAATCAAAACCACCGGGCGTACAGTCTCGATCGAACGAAACGACTCCTCCCCGATCGCGCCCGTCGGAGGGCAAACAGAGGGCGGAAGTGATTTCGCACACCGGCAAGTCGCGCGGGGACGCGCAGAGCGTTGCGCAACGCGGCCCCTCCTCCCCCGGCCGAGATATAATTATGCGCTCGTCGTCGTGCCGGCCCGGCGAGAACTCTCGACCTGCCGGTGTGTACGTGAGGATGGTTCGGAATCGGGAGAAAGAGATGCGATCGGAATCGTCGATAAATCTTATGGTCTTTTGCACAACTTCGCTCGAGAGTTTCTAATGTTGTAGTTGTTTTTTTTTTTTTTTTTTTTTTTTTTTTTTTTTTTTTTTTTTTTTTTTTTTTTGTTGAGCATGGATCATTTTTCTTCTTGCTTGCGTTTATTCAACTCTGTTCTGTTTTTATTGATGCGGTTGATTTTTAAAATATTTCTGGACTAGTGACAAAATTGTAAATAATGCTGATTACTATGGATAACAATACAATATACGAGAATATCGATTACTTACTTTTTCCATTGAATATTGGAAAGTTAAAAATAATTAGCTTAGGTCCCTCATATTTTTCTCCCACTCGTCTTGCCTTACTCGACTGTTTCTACTTAGATTTGCAGTTGAAGGACTATTTAAGTATAAGTATGACTAAAAAGTAGAAAACAAAAATCAATACATAAAAACTATAAGGATACACTTTTAATAATGAACTAGGAACATACAATAATCCTTTATTGTCCAAATAATTGATAAAAGCCGGGATCACCAAAACAGTGTGTGTTATTGTAAACAGCTGCATACTTTTAGTGACTCCTGCCTTTATCAATCACGCGCTCAGCAAAAAAAAATTATCAAATACTTATTACTTGCAACAAAAGCATACTTTGATGGTAAATTTTTTTTTTATATTCAATTCATGCATCCAACTGAGCAGCATATCGTCCGTGGGAGAGAGTTTACCCATCAAGGATTTAAAAAAGGATTGAATGAATTTGGTATGTCTATCGAAAGTTTTGCGATGAACTTTTTTGTTTCCTCTAGATAATTCATAGTTTATTAAATATTTTAATTTTACATTAATTTTCTAATCATTGACATGTGAATGGTAAACTTGATCAACATAATTATTATGAAGATGTATTCACGTTGAATATGAGGTACTTAATTTTATTAAAACCAATATAAAAATAATATATAATAAGTTATCGTTTGCATGACGAATGTACATACCTAAACATGAAGAACCTTAAATATCGATGAGAATATAATTTCGATGAACAAAATATTCTATTGTATTGAGTTATGTTACTTATACAGTTTATCATATCAATTTCACGGATACGCTATTGATGGAACTACAGACATGCAAATAATTACTTTTGAACTGTATGCACCAGGCATAAATTTCTGCTGATAACTTATAATAAACGAGTGAATGAGAATAAGACTAGTTGAGAATAGTCGTATACAAATATGGGAATAAACAATATACATTACAAACAGAAGAATTCTTGTGCCATGGAAAAATTTGCTAACCACATTTACAGTTGCATAAGTTCATCAATGCGTGTATACATACAGTTACATAACTCTAATGAAGTATTTTGTCGAAACCTCGTTCGATCACCATTGATCCATCGATGTTGGCGCTTCCGAAAAATCTTGTTGCATTCCCATGCACATGTACTAACCGTACAAATAACCACACGAAGAAACAGGGGAGTAAGAAACCAAATAACTGAACTCTGCCAAGCGATCAGAGACGTATGCGGCGTAAGTCCAGTCGAAGTAGTAAAAAAGAACGAAGAAGCCTCTTTCGCAACGCCGTTCGACGTGGGACGCTGTCTTCTTCCTGACGCCCGCCGCAGCTGTCCGTCAGTACCAACGTGCACTATTAGCAATAGCCGCCTCGCGCGTAGCAGATCCTCGAGTCTAGAAAAACAGACAAAGTTTGCCATTGTTCTCTGCGCACTGCCGTGTTTAGCGCTCGCTTTCTATGTTACACTGGTCAAGTTATTGCGCATGCAAAACGCGCGTGCATACAATGTGGCACAATGTACTAGCGGTGGTGTATGCATTATTTTTGTTTGCAGGAGGAAAGAAAGTATCGGGGCACGCAGACGTGAGAAGTTTAGAATCCTCGCGGTAGAAATGGGTTTCGCGTCTGTGTGGCTCAAGTTTCTGGTTCGTTATTGTAGCTGTACCCATTTTAGTGGGGATTCGGAAGTAATCTTTAAAAGGGTAGGATTTATTTAGAGAATTAAAATATTTCAATTTATATTGCATACAGTAAATTTATTTTTAATATTAAATGTCACATTTTTTTTGATCGAAAATATAAAGCGTTCATAAGAAATTTAAAAAAAAATTACGAGTGTAGTGATGTGACGGATATTGGACACAAAAATGTTTAAATTTAGATCTGGATTAGGTACATTTGATATTGTATGGTTTGGCACAAAGAAACAAGTGTTTGACGAATTCGATCTATTTAATAATAATTAATATTACTCGAAAAAAAGTCTTTTCATTCCTTGTTCACTAGAAATTTCGATATCAGCCAAAATCACAATTTCTATACAAATCATGTTATACGTATGTTTTACGATATGATGGGAGTTAGATATTTTGACCATTGAATTAAATTATACAAATGATAGTTTATTAAAATTAAGAATAATATAAACATCTTCCAAAAAATTTGTAAACCTCACATGATTGGAAAATGTCCGTTCATATGAGTACTGCATTTTATGATGAAATTAATTTTTATCGTGCAAAGCTTATGAAAAATATGCATTCAGTTCTTCAACTTAATTTTTATAGATATAGCTAGTAAAACAATATAACTCTGAATGCAATAGTACATCGTTAGAAAAAATTATTTATCATGAGATGCCTTTTTTAAGGTTGAAGAATTGTATTTATTTATTTAAAAAATAAAGGTAACTTAAATACGAATTTTTTATTGCTTTTTTCATGGCTTATAACTGTTATCTATCATCGCATTTTCTCTTGATACAACAATGATTAACTACATTTTTAATTGTTAATCAAAAAAATTTCATGTGTACATTGACATGAATGTTCCATTATAGAAATAATGTAAAGAAGCTCAACGTGAATTTAAAATTAATAAGAAAATATAGAAATAATGTAAAGAAGCTCAACGTGAATTTAAAATTAATAAGAAAATTAATGGAATACTTACATAAATACTTTCTAAGAAGTTCCATATCCTCTAACAGCTTTTTCACCATGTGATCTGTGAGCTCATCAATCGGTGCATCAAAGTGTTTGGCTCTTGTCTCTTCACTGACTTCCGATCTTTTTCCGTATCGACTGCCAAAATACAAACGATCAACTCTTGGGACAATAAACTTCGACTCTGTCACCGAACTTTTACTCATCCTTGTATCACTCCGTCCAAATCTGCCACCCGTTTGAAATACTGTTGCTGTAAAAATCAAATAAATGATACATCGAATTATTTGTATGTATCCATATAAACTTATAAAATCATCAACAATTTTTATTTTTTATGGTTTTGTAAGAAAAAATTTATTTTCAATTACTTAGTAAGTTTCATTTAAAAGCTTGATAATGAAAACCTCGAATATTTCTACGGATCAAATGTACTTTGAGCAAAATTGGAGCTATCGTACAAGTGTTTCAGTTTAGTCGTAAAATATGGCTTCGGTTTTCGAACTATACGTACAATTCATCTCAATGATTCCTAAGTAAATCTTACGTACAAAGCATTTTACATCTTTCTGCAAGCGCTAACTGTACAATTATTGTGCATGGACAAACACTCGAACGTCCATCATAACTTGGAATGCAATGATAAAGTTTTATGTCTTATGGAAATCATTCGTCCTATTTTATTTTTTATTTATTCTCTTACGTATTGTTTAAGAAAAGTCATGATGCATCATTTCATTTTAATAAATAAAATAATGTATCATGACTTCATTATAAAATTTTTTTTTTCATGTAAATTAGATCGATAGTTTGTAACATTTTTCAAATTCGATACGTAAGATACTTGTGAGAAGTATTAAATGACTAAAAAGAAAAATTATTTTCAAACCACTTGTAGGTACATAACAGGCCGGGAATTTATTTTATTTTGCAGCTTACTGAACCTAGGTTTAAATTTTTATATTATGATGTACATTATGCATATAAATATTAGGCTGGTAGAGTTAAGTGGGCATCAATTATTCACCACTCAAGGCTCAAAGTCCGAAACACCACAAAGAACATTTTTTAATTTCAACTAGAGAGTACACAAGTTAACAGCCTTGAATGGTTTATTAAAATTTTTTAAGGATTTTTTCAATAAGTTGAAATATTTTTTAAGCACCCTTACCAACTTAAGCTCAAGATAATTATTTTGTCAAGGCGAGAAAATTCTCTAGCGCATACAGTATCTCTAGTACTTAGAATATAGTATACCACGCAACAAGTATTCAAAGCAATTCGACGTGTTACGCGACTACTAGCGCATCGTGGGTGAGCATAGCGGTTGGGAACGGAACTAAAACCTGTCCCAAAATGAGCATTTGAATTGCCGATAATATAAGCGTTCCATCTTTGTGTTGGATTATTTGCTCGTTTCAGACACTTTTCTCGATAATATTTTTCTTTTATTGCTCGCTAATTTAAACTTAAAATTTGAAAAATTTTGGATACGTTTTAGTTTACACTTCAACCACCATGCGTCGCCAGGAGTCGCGTAACACCTCGAATAAGTGGATATTAAAATGGAACCCCGAGTGCGAAATAATTGCTTTAAACACGCTATGCCTGAAGTTAGACATTTGCGCACTGTGTAAAATTAAGAACTTTGTAAACTCTTATCTGTGCAGGCATGACAAGTTAAACATCGCATACTAAACGTTAAAAAATTATTTCCGCTTTCACTGTTTATAGCGTGGATAACTTCATTAATCAAACTCTGACTCTGTTTAGCATTACACTTTTATTACTATATTTTTTCCATTTCAAATAAAAATTTTTTGCCATTGTTTTATCAATTGTTGTTATTAAAATTATCATTCCTTTTATTATTATTATTATTATTATTATTATTATTATTATGACGATCGTTATATTGTTGAAAAGCTTTTCTTTGCAGTCATTTAAAATATTTCTTAGACATACATTTTTAAAAATAATAAATTTCATTATTAACTCACAAATGACTACTCAGCTTATTTTGATTCTTCAAAAAGTTAAAGAAAGACACTCTAAGATCTATAAAATATTAGAAATCAGTAGAATATTATCAAACATTTTTTATTTTAAAACTTTAAGAAAAACTATGTTTTGAAAGAAGAAAATAAAGTTGATGAGTAAAATAATTACAAGTTGAATTGCATAATAAAAAGTTTTTAATAAATTCAAATCCTGCTTGTACGATTACTTTTATTTATTTTGATATTTGGCATGTATTACAAAGCATAAAACTTATTTCTTTTTGTCTTCCAACAGTTAAAACGAATACTGCTGCTTTAATTTAACAAAGTAATTTTTGTTTAATATGAACATTAGAAATTATATACATTATGTATTGGTAGAATTAAAAAAAAAAAAAAACATTCGCAACAGTACTTTCTTCATATCTACAAAAGTTTAACAGATACCTATCAATACAGTCGATAATCTAACGACTGTAAATTTAATATGGATAACCGCACTATTATGTGCGTATTACTCCTTGCTGAAAATTGCGTAAAATCTCGCAAATTAATAAAAAAAAAATACTATGAATTCATCAAAATAGCACTGCAATAGTGTTAGTCGATCACCATTGAAGCTGCATCACTTTTAAACATTTTTCCTTCTAATTTGAATGTCAGATAAAAAATGTCTCTTTACCAAACACAAAAAACATCGGTACCCGTGTATTAACAGAAATTTGAGGTCAAGCCCTCCCCTTTCCACTGCAAAGCCGCTGCATTCGAGCCCACTAATTAACAAGCTCCTCTTCGAACCCACAAGCCGTTCCTTGCGCCACCTATTGCCCACATAGCTACAAATTTAGAGAGATTTGGTTTCTCGGGCGACCACACGCTCTCGCACCCACGTCAACGTCAAGTCACCCTAGAGACCCAATCGCGCGAACACAATGCGCGGGCGATTTTAATTAAGCCGCATATGGCACATTCGAACTCGACTCGAAAGCACGCAAAGAGCGGCACCGCATACGTGCGAGCACCTTGTCATTAGTCGCAGTGGGGCGTAGGCAAAAATACAGGCACTTGGATTACTGGGACTTTACCGAGAAATGGCGCTCGAGTCGGAATACAAGGAACACGTGCATGCGTAAATTGGAACTCGGTGGTTTTACTATGGCCGCAGCTGCTGGACTTTTTATTACTGAGATTTATTTTTAGATTTTATTTATGGACAGGTGATGGTATTTTTTACGGAGCTTGTGCCAAAAATATATCATCGATGGCAGTTAGTGATGTTTTTTTTCGCTACGCATGTAATGAGTATGTGTACGAATTAAGATACGTCCTACGAATGAAGTGTAGCTCAATTAAAGGAAGAATTTTACAAATTAACTACGTTTGCATTGACTCTGATGAAAATTTTCGCTTGTCTCGTAAAAAAATCTTTGTAAAGGTAGAAAATTCACTTTGCTGAAAAATTAACAAATTTGAGATGCAAAATGGTTTGAAGTTTAAATAGATAAGTAAAGTACATCGTTCAGGAAAAATATTTATTTGTGTGAGCGAGAAAAAGTGTTTATCTACGTGACTCGTTTTATCTTATAATATTATTTTAATCGATTCAAATAGTTCTAATCCTTAAAACTTTGTTTTTGTATCAAAACTTTTTTTTTCTATTTTTATTTACTTAATTATTTAGTTTAAAAACATTAAATTGGGAAAATTGAGAAAAGTTTTTGATTTGCATTGGATTAAGCATAAAAAACTCTTTGCATTTGAATTCTTTTAATTCATAAAAATAAATATATCTTGAAGGCAACAAAAAATCGCATACTTGCATAAGAGAATAAGTCTTCCAAATATTGAGAGTAAAGTTTACTCACTGCATACTGAAACGCTTTCTTTTAACATCTGAGAGACAATCTCCAGCTAGCAAGTAAACGGAATATTCACTGTTTGCAAGAGAAAATGATCTACATTCCTCAAAAAATTTATATAAAAAACTTGAAATTTACGTAGTCGTTATTTTAATTTTCTTTTTTTCTCGGTAATAGATCTTTTTTTTTCATAAATCCATAAAAATAAAAATTTAATGTGTATTTTATCAAAGTTTTACCAAATATATTTGGCCATATAGTCTTTGTTTCGATAAAATTTTAAATAATTATTTTTAACTTACTGAGAAAATGTAAGGTATATGAGGAGTATGTTGTTCTCTGATATTCGCCTCGTGCACATAGCGACAAAATTCTAAGCTTCCCCCCTCAAGATTTTCAAAATTTTTAGGGGGCTCCATCCCCTGCGCGCTTCGCGCGCCCACCCCCAATATTGAATCATACACATTTATTTCTATTATTTTTAAAGAAAAATTAAATAATTAGCGATTTTATAATATACACTTTTAATTCTTATTCAACCAACAAATTTAAATTGATTTTTATTTATTTTTCAAAATCTCATTTTCAAATTAACCCGCTGTTGACCAGTCTCGACCAATCACACGACGAATAAAAAGGCTTCAGTCACGTGACAAGCAATCTTTCCCAGTCCCACTTGCATGGTTATCACACGAAGATAATAATTTCATTTCTACATGCATTGCAAACAGAAAATTTTTACTAATTATATACGAATTTTTTAAGAATAACTGTTTGACACAGAACGAAGTCCAACTTCTTGTGCCTGCCTAGAGTGTGCTAAGTACCTGATTCAAATGCAGGGCAATAAGTGGTTACTTCGTATACATCGTGTACGTATAGTAACTGCTTTTCGCACGAACTTCCATACCATTACTTAGTTCCACGAATGAGAGCACTTGAAATTTAAATTTGTACCCACTGAATTCAAAAGAATATCTCTCGCAACTTGCGCTCGCAGTAATAAATTGTTGTACTCGTCCGAAAATCACATGCTCCGCGCACTTGTAGCGTAATATACTATTTTTGGTAATAACTTGATATCGATTTGATCCAATAACACCTGTTATATAACTTTTTTGTGACTTTTACATTCATACAAAGAGAATATTTTATAGGGAATTATTTTTTATTAAAAAATGATAACATTATGTTAAGTGAAAGATAGTAAGATATAAATTACATTTAAAACGTTTTATAATAAAATGATGCATTTAAAGATACTTCTATAAATTTTAAAAAGTGTAAATCGAAATTGATATCAAAAATATTGTGTGAAAGCATGAGTGAACAAAAGATGGAGAAGTTCTCAAGTCTTGTGGCAGTTTGTCAGCAATAGCTGGTCTCTGTATCAATGTACTTGTTCATAGTTTGTTCATTTCATTTTTTAATAAATAAGCAATTTATCTATTTATGTTTAATCTTTTCATTTTACTTTTGGTAAAATCGTGTAAGTGTAAGATTTTCAATTCCAAGAGTTGTAAAATATACTTATTTAAAAATATCTTATATGAGTATAGTAGTATTGTATTATTTTGGCACTTATAAAAAAAAAATTAACTTTGATATTATTTGTACAAATCTGTGGTTGCAAAAAAAATGAAGCTTACCTTTGTATTTCGTTACCAAAGGATCTTCACGTTTTCCAAAACGTCCATTTGGATGGAAATTATCTTGTGATGTAGCCATGGTAGCAAATAAAATACTACTAATCCACAGCCAAACCAGGCATTTGAAAAGATTAGTCAGATGTAGGTCAATGTTTCCTCTGTCAAAAATCATAGTTCTAGCTGTGGACATAATAAACAAAAAAATTTTGGCCGTCAATACTGTTTCATATTACAAATTTTAAAAATTAAAAATTTAGTTGACGTGATGAAATTTTATTTTTTTTTGTGTTCAAACATAGTTAATCAAGAGCTTTTACCCTGTAGGAATTAGCCAAATGTGAATGATATTATTTTCAAAAAATATTTGTAATGCTAGCTTTAAGTAAATGGAATTGTAACTACCATTATGATTAAATCACCGTATGTCCCTGAAGAGAGATTTAGCCCATGTACGAAGTAGCTAGATTACCTTGTCAATTTTAATAGGGCTCAAAGTTGAAATTTGTTTACTTTTGCGATGTAAATAATCGATAACACCTTGGCTTGGGCAAAAAATGTAATCACAGTCCACAGAACTTCCGTATATAACTTTGTCTACTTTTTAAGTGATTCTTTAGTCATGACTAAATGTTAAATCTTATAGCCATAATTCAAACTTTTCTGATTTAATCCATGCCTAAGTATACTTAAACAGAATTTTACACAGGTTTTGCAGCTTTCTGTTCTATGCTACCGTAAATATTTACTATTATTTTTTTGTATCCTTTGCAGCCATGTGACGTCAACACCCTTTTATTAGCCCTATATGATTTTACATTTCTGACTTTCTGAGCGTAAATATATATTTTTGTCAACGGCTTAAATAACAGCCTCTGACAGATTTTACAGAATTGTGAGCTCACCTCACTATATTGATTTTGTATGTCGTTATGCATATACGAATGAAAACACAAAATCTAATGATTTACATGATTTAGGTACAACATAAAAATAACCATCCTTGTTGTATTATTCCAAAAAATGAATGCTCCCAAGGATAGGAACTGGCGTTGTTTTTTTTTATCGATGGTATTTGAAAACTAATTAATATTCCAAGCGGACTCATTTCCTTCAGAACTTTTTATTGATACCTATTGAGTACAATTTTATGTAAAACAAAAAAAAAGATCGTGGCTCATTTTTTTTCTTGAAAGTAAAGATTTATAATAAGCTTAAATAGTATTGTAATAAGATTAATAATGTACTCTATGATTTTTTAATTTTTTATGTCAAATTGATCTTTTTTGCTCAAATTATTTATAAATATTGACTATAGTCATTGTAGTGAAAATAAAGGGTTTTATCCGAATCAACATTACACAGATATTTTTTGGATAACTTATTTATATCGTTTTAATTTAACTCAAAAAGGGTAATTGTTTATTACTCAGGTATACTTTGCACTGTTTTTATAAATAATGTATTGTAACAACAGAAAAATACATTTTAAGCTTACTTTGTTCTTTTATCTTTAACATTGTGAGTATGTTATACATCATTTATTATTTTACAGATCACTAATTCGGTTATTTTAATATTAATAGATAAAGCGTAAGTGGCGCCCATCAAAAAGTTTCAATCATGGTGAGTTATATTCACATATACGAAAGTTTACTATGACTTTGTACATGATATTAAAAATTAGTTATGACACATTATTTCTTTGTCAAAATAGAATAACAAACAATTCACTAATTTTATGATACATATAAATGTACGGATTTGTAAAAGCTGATTCAATCATCATATCATAGAGTAAGTAAAATAGAAAATTGGTGATGTGTTAGTCACACTTTTTGATAAATTTTATATAATTACAATGATTTATCAAAACAAAAATTTGGAGGTTACTTATTGATCATTTTTATTGATGTATTTGAGAATGCATAGGATAAAAATAACGAAAATGTTCCCTGTAATAGTTTACATGGCCCAGTCAGATCAAATGTAGTTTTTTCAAAGACCATAATTATCACGTGAGAACAGTAAAAAAAAGAAGCAATTTTACTATTTTCAAAGTACATTACTTTTTCACATTTAAGGATGCTAACAATATAAGATTGAACTCCAATGATAGTTAAAAAGCTGACAATCATGATATATTATTTAACCATGACGTATCGTCTGAATTAGTAAAAAAGCTCTCCTTAGATGAGATTAATTATTAGCACCAGCTCTTGTTGATACCTTGTTAGCGATCACAGAATCGAATTATTTGTTCAGCCAAAACGTTGCGTTTCAATGAAGTGACCATTAGCTTTCGTTTATCATTTGAGTTTTTATGTTTGGTTAGTTGCTACATCTCTTTGAATTTTCTTCAAAATTAAATAAAATAAAAAACGATATAGAATTGTATGATCTTCTTGAATAATTTCACTTCTTCATATATATTAGTTGAAAAAAGAATTTTCAGACTCGAAGTTTTTTAATTCAAATTACGTGAGTAAAAGTGTTAGTTTGATACCAAACAACTATTAACGTATTATTTTATGAGTGAATCTCAGAGACTTTATAACTTCGGTCTTTGCCAAAAAAATTTTTGGAGTAAATCACATTTTTTTCCACTCTAAAACTTTGAATCTGTCTAATAACCAATATTACGTTAAAAAATCAAGTGTTCGTGTTTAATACCATTTATTATTGCATAAAAAAATGTAACAGCAAACCTAAAGAAAAAAAAGCTTAAACTGAGCTGTTTTTCAAAAATTAATTATTCTGATACGTAGTCACATTTGGACACATTTTATTACGTTGACTTGAAATTTCGTATAGACAACTATGGACAAATATTATAACTCTTCTGGTTACGAATGGAATATTTAATTTGATCCTGCATGGAGTATTTCTTATATTTAACATAGTTTTATTTATTTTTTTTAATTTCTACACAAAAACGAAGTAATTTATGTATATAAGTTGTACGTGTTTTTGTCGATAAATTTGTTATAGAAGTATATTCGTAAAAAGGAAGTGATAACATTTTCTCTTCAAATCATTATTTTTGATAGCACATTCGAAATTCGGGCTAAAAATTACAAAATATATGATCATACATGTATATGATACATTTTAGTTGTAATACGATTCTATTTTCAGTTTTAATAAAATCAAAACACTTATTACGAGGCACAAGGTGAAATGCATATGACTATTTCGCTAACTGAACCCAATATGGGCAAGATATATGAAGTATTACATCAGGCATTCCCCTATAAAGAAAAAAAATTTCTTTCAATAGGAACAATCAGTTTTGTAGCTATAACTGAAAAATGGACATTTTCAAAAAAGCATATATACATATGACGCGTGCATCGTACACTAAAATCTAAAAATCCCTTCGATTTGCTGATTTTGTACTTTTCAGCAAAATAACCCACGCTCTCGTATGAAACATCGAAACAATCGAAATCAATCGGTGACCCTTTGCGCGACCAATCCCTTATCAACCCGCATCACCCAGATTCCCCGATAAAAATGAATCTTCCGATCCGCGTAAAAACCATCAGTCTCATAACTTTGCGAGCATGAAAAAAAAGAAAAAATCATCCACGACACGTAGGGTACAGTGGCGTGAGATAACCCTCGGCCTACTCACAAAACTAGATCGACGAGTGGGCCGCGATCGATCCTCGGTCCTCGGCCAACGGTCCACAAACGCAACCCCGTGCAAAACCGCAAACCTCTCCGACCGCGCG
>JAPYYV010020274.1:0-11265 GCA_030522625.1 Copidosoma aretas
AAAAAAAAAAAAAACAATTTGTTGTAGAACCATCAGAAGCCGAGATACGATATTTTTACTTTTTTACCTGTAGCGGTCGTTTTAATTTACTTAGACACCTCAAATTTGGGTAGTAATTAATGCAAGACAATAGCTTAACGGCAAAATTATTGTAATGCCCATTGTACTAATATTCATCAAGTAATCATTGTTTTACGAAACCTGAAAAACCGTGCGGCGACGCGTTCGCTCCGCTGCGTCGGTAATATAAAGACAGGTGCTGATCGCGTTCCGTACCGACACTAGACTCTCCGGGGGCGTCCGGTGCTTCCTTAATTGGAACTCTCCAAACCGAAAATCACGGAATTCTCAAAATTTACGTGGAGAGGGCAGCTCTATTTAAAACTTTTTTTTTCTTTAATACCCGAACGCGTATCTCTTTTTTTCAGATACAGAACCCATGACAAAAATTTCAGCCATTTCAAAACTGTATCAGTCAATTTTTGTCCAAATCCGTTCGGTTTTTAAAGGAACGTCCCATATGCGTATTGGGTATAGTTTTTATTCCATATTATACTTTCTACGAGCGAAAAAGTAAATGTGCAATGTGCAAAATACCAACTTCACTTTACGCCTTCAGAGAGAAATAGAACATTACACACCTAGGGAGGTAATATAAAGAAGGTCTCAGATCGCACGTGTATTGTCGCCCGAGGCGAAGCCGAGTAAGATCTAAGGCTTCTTTACTACCTCCCGTGGTGTGTATACGATTTTTCATCGATACCTTGCATGGAAGTCGATATTCTCTCCTGCGCAGCGGAAGAGAAAATCGACTCCGATACGCAATTTGGGCGCAAACCTTTGCTCCCTTTCACGGACTTTTCGCCCTTCGATTACTTTAGGCCCCATGGCGCGAAGAGGCACTTTACTCCCTGATGGCGTAATACACTATTGTTACTAATTATTTATCAGGTAAACATTTTAGAAATATTTTGTACTTCATGTTTAACCTTTTTCAAATTAAGATGGAAGATCAGTGATATATAGTAAAGAGCGTTACTGACCGTTTTATGACAGTCTTGGAGCTTATGGCTGCATGCTTTGTCATGTGAAAAATTTCCATCAATAAACTACCGCTAGTGTTGTCCCGTCACCATGCACTACAATTTGAAAAAACTGCTATAAAATAAAAATTCTGAGGATTTGTCTAGTATTCTTATCTTAAAATTTTCATGGCCTAAAAGTGAAGCCTCAATAGCATTGGCTGAATCTAACATACGGTCGACGTGTGATTGGTCATTGTCTAAAAGAGCACTATTTTTAAATACAATTGGTTACTTGTATTAAAAAATTGTATACTTAATTGATTTTGATTTTTAGTTTCAATTTTAGCATTTGATAATGACAATAATAAAAATAATAATAATAATAATATTGATGATAATAATAATAATAATAATAATAATAATAATAATGATTCTGTTATTACATCTTAAAAATGAAAATAATTTCGAATGAAGCAAATCTATCTGTAATGTGATTGGTTGGAGATGGTCACATGACTATGATTAAAACAAAACCCACGGTTAAAAAAAATGTTATAATGTATTCTTCATTGAATAAAAAAAATTGGACAAAATATATAATATATAGTAATAATGTAAATGTATAGGATACGTAAACTGCGTGGTTTTCCTTTAGACATAACCGGCAAACGATTTAAATTTACTTTCATATATTTTATAATGTATATCAGCTAATATGAATGTAGAATAATAATAATAATAATAATAAAAAAAAACAATATGTACTAAAATATAATCAATAAATTCCTATTATGAAGGTCTTTTTTCTTATATTTTACAGACTGATTAAAGTAAATTAAAAATAGTCAATGGTATATTATGTAAATTGAAGAAAAATAATCCTTTTGTTGTTAAAAAGTATAGGAAAAGGCGATATTTGAACTCAATCATCTTAAAAACTGGTTTGGATACCCTTACTTTAAAAAATGTTTAGTAAGATAAAAAAAGTTAATCTATAACATATTTCAAACTGAAGAAAATTTTCATCTGTTCGTATCTACTGATTTTCTACTTTAAGTTTACTTAGATGGTATGTATAGGCTAGCTAGGAGGTACAGGAAGAAGTTACGTAAATATTTATAATTTTTGATAATGAGTTTGTTTCACACTAATATCCTTCCATGACTATGAGTTAAATAAAAACTGTCAGACATATCAAGGTAAATGAATTTGTGTGATTCACACCATGTAATGGTATTAGTAATGAGTCTGGATTCTCCTTCGTTTATGCCAAATAGAATCCCTTGATTAGGATTTCTAATTACTAGTTTAGCTCAAACCAAAGAGTGCCATATGCATTAAAGTTGTATGTACAATCGTAAATGCACACTAAGAGCATTCGCACTTGGTAGAATCCATATGAAATCATGCAGTGACCTACGGAGTGATCAACAAATCGAGCTGGTACTTCATTTTTTCGATTTTTCAGACAAAAAAAAGTGACACGTATTTCAGGGTTTTGCTTAAAAAAATTGTATGCGGCCCTACGAGACGATTCAAAGTTCACGTTTGAGCGACGTTTTGAAAATTCCGAAAGTTGATAAAAAACTATAACCTCCGTCATTCATTCAAAAATGCATCAAACAGGATGATTTTTTTTTTTAAATTGCAGGAAATTTCATCTAGTTTTCAATTTTTTTAAAATTTGTAAACTATCTTCAATATAGATAAAGTTATATCTGAAACACTAAAAAAAGACGATTTTTAAAAAATTCCAACTTCTCGAAAAACACATCTTATTTTTTTGCTGTTAAAAGACGGATTAAACTATATTTCAAACTATACCACTAGTGTCGCCAACTTTTCAAAGCTGAGATGTAACGTTATTACCGAAAAACGGGTATTTTTCATATGAGAAGCTATTTTTTTGCGCTTTTGGAGCCAATTATAATAGTTTATTAATATTGTGGGGTACAACTATTGCGTGCACGTGAACATAGAACTCAATAGCTTTGATTTAACTACTCGTAAGGCCTAAAAACCCCTATTTTACCTAGGGCCACATACAATTTTTTTATGTAAAACCCTGAAGTACGTGTCACTTTTTTAATTTTTTTTGTCTGAAAAATCGAAAAAATGAAGTCTCAGCTCGATTTGTTGACGACTCCGTAGGTCACTGCATGATTTCATATGGATTCTACCACTTGAGAAATTTTGATGCAAGTGAAAAACAAGTTACTTGACATTATTTTATACCTAAATATTGCTTGTTTATAAAATTATTTAAATCCTACTGAGCTAATCGGCTGAGAAAATAACGTTTAGACATATCGATTGAAGCTTTTCAACAAAACTTTCAGGTTACAAATTATTAATATGTAGGGTATGAAAATAACGTTTTTTTAAATTTATTACAAATTGGGGATAATAGTTCAAACAATGCTATGATTTTTTTTCCCTTATAAATTATCATTATGAAAAATTGTTACTAAAACTAGTGGAGATGAAGAGACATGATAAAAAAAATGTTTTGCGCTTCACAATAATTGATAGAAGCCCTCGATGCAATTATTTTATTTTTAAAGTTATTAGATCAAGGACAAGCTAATTTTATCAAGCACTAAAAAATTAAAAAATTCTTACGTAATAAATTCTTAAAGTATCCAATAGGAGATAGAAAAACATGTACAATCATTTCACTGTTGAGATAAAATCACAGAGAAAAATCGTTGTTTACATCATCCAGACAGTTTATATAACTTATAACCAATAAATTGTAGATCCATAGAGTTGAAAAAAAATTGTTTTTGCAGCGTGAAAAAAAACTGTGCCAAGAAAAAAGGTCAAAAATATTTTCTTTTATCGCTACATGTAGATAGTCAGCAATTTCATGGTTGGCTGCCTTCGTTCGCCCACGCATACCACATCGTTAAATCCCTGCTCGCACTTCCACAGGCACGTGTTTGGGCGCACTGTTGCGTTGCTCCCCACCTTTCCTTCCATTCTACTTTATTTTGGCAAATATTTTTACGTGTGATCGTCCTATCGTAAATTGTAATACCCGTAGAACGGGCTTAAAAAGGAAATAGGAGTTCGACTATATAAAGGAGTGCCGATCGCTCTTTGATTAGCTTTATCTTTTGAGCCGTCGGCATAAAGCACATCTTGTGATACACCCTTGCCCACAGAGTCGAAATGAAGTCCCCCGTCGCTGTTATTCTGTTTGCAATTGTTTGCTTCGTTGGTGCCCTTCCCAAGGTAGAAACATTTTTTAGTATTATTTTTCACATGTTTTTATCGTACTAAGTTTAAAATAAATTTTTTTGAGGAAATAAAATGTTTAATTCTTTTATGCATCAGATTGTTTACGCGCAAAGGCAGTACATCAAGAATTGCATGACTGAGGTAGGACTTAATGCAGGTGAGCACACAACCAAAACTAATACTTGAATATTAAAATCGATTCGAGATAGAAAATGTATGACCGGGGGACATATACTTAATACAAATCATACCTTGGGACTGCGAATGCAGTTATAACTGTAAAACTCAAGACTCCAAATCTAATAAATGAGGGTACTTCCCGAATAAATTTGATGCATTCTTACCATTCTAATATTGAAACAAATTTTGATCGCGATTCACTGATTTAAATTCTTGAACTGAAAGAAAAAATCAATGTATACAGTTTTCATTAAAAGTTGCTCAAGAGTAAATCGATATTTAAAATTTACTTATAATTTAAAGGCACATTTAGATTGAAAAATAACGAACTAACGATAAAATTATATGAATTAAATTTGTTGAGGAACGAGATTTTTTTTTTTTAAATAGATTCACACACGTGTTTGGATGTCACGTTTTTCTTTACATCTTTATTATTATTATTCCAACAATTTTTTAATATACTCACGATATAATTTACGATTTTGGACAGCTCTGCAACTATGATGTAAGTTTATTTTTAATTATTTCTTCAATGCTCATTTGTCTTTCAGCTGAGGCACAACAAATCTTCCAAACGTTAAGAAAAACAGGGGAGATCATTCAGGATGAAAAAAGCGGATGCTTCTTAGCCTGTATCTTAAAAAAAGGGGGCGTCGTAAGTTGAAGAAATACGTATGCATCATGATCGTTTGACCATAGTGTTGAAATGTTTCAAAATTTATGTGTATGCAAAAAAATGGCATTTTACAAAACATCTCCAAATTTTTGTGTTTTTAAATTTGATATTCAATCGATCGTTCAAATTACGTCCCAGTATAGTCTGATATAATTAGCCGAAAGACGGTCCATAATAAACAAAATTGCAAAAGAGAAATTTTTTTTATCTATTTAAATGACAATGTCACGATAAACATATCTGATTTTAACGCGTGTACGTTCGTGTCAAACCTGTTGGAAAAATGATCAAAAAGAGCCAAAAACAGTTTTCTTACAACTAACGAGAAAACTTTGCGTTTTACGAATAAAAGTGCTCTGGTATAAAAAATGCGCAATGAGAAGACAAAAAAAAAGAGTTTTGTTAAGTTTTCATCGGTTCAGAAGTTTTTTAGTACATTGCAAAAAATCGAATTTTAACTATTTTTTAAAAAAACTAATAACTAGCGATCTAATAAATATATAAATAAAACCCAAAATTTGGTGAGAATGTGGGCTTCATATCCCTTAATATAATTACAGAATTTTAACGCGATCAGCTGGAAACTACATTGCCAATCCAAGTAAGTTATTTCAACCCACCTAAGTGTGTAAATTTTGTAACACTTTTTACACATTTATATCCGTGTAGTTTCAACCCACTTGGGTGTGTAATTCGCGATTTAGGCAATTTAAACGGGTTGACACAACACGTGTTCAGTGCGTAATAAAAAATTACACACGTAAACATGTAAAATTACTCGGATTTAAACGTGTAAAAAGTGTTACATGCATATTACACACTTAAGTGGGTTAAAACAACCCACTTGGATTTGCAGTGTATTCGCAAACGCTAGCAGTAGTAAAAAAGGACTTTTAGAAAAATGGCGATAAAATAATTTTGAGTCGACTTAGACCAATTTTTCGAAAGTACTTTTCTTTGCCAAAAGTTACTGTAAAACGTATTTAAACTCATTCCTTTTATCGAGTAAAACTACTGCAATATTCAGTTTCAAAAAACCGTTTTTTGGGATGAGGCCGGCCGCGGCGGTTAGAGAAGGGGTTAGGCTACCGGAGAGCTCGGTTGGCCGCTAGATTTGAGTAACTTTACTCCCGGCAAACAAAAGTACTTTCGAGAAATTGGTCTGCGTTGGCTCAAAACTTTTTTATAAATATTTTTCAAAAGGACCTTTTTTTTTACTTTTTCTAGATGTTTGCAAACAATTTACAGCTGGTCGTTCTCAAATTTAGTAAGGATATTGGGGGATATAAAATCAACATAAAAACAATTTCTTACTCCAATTTTATTGTCGATCATGCTAATTCCATCCTACTAGTAGTGAACTAACAAGATCAAGGTCTACGTTTAACTCCAAGCTGAAAAGATACCCTTTATTATCTATTGCTTTCTTAATTTCTAATTGACAAGTGTTGACGAACAGTCGTCATTTTCTGGACATCCATTTTACCAACCAATTAAATTACCCTAATGATTGAAAATAAAGCCTTTTGAAAATTTATTTGTGTTTATATACACCAAAATTAAAATGCCCACAAAATCACAAAAATTGTTTTATTCAGATGGGATCTGGCAGGTATGGATACAGACCGTACTTCGTAAATTTGCTTGCTTCTACTCAGCGATCTGAACACACCGATTTCTGTCTTCAAGACATCATAAGATGCTTTTGAGAAAAAGATTGAGGTTTTCATATTTTTTAAGTAGAAGCCAACAATTTACGCGATATGGCCTCAGGCAGCCCAGGCTCGCCTATAAAAGCCAGTAAGAGTGAAATGGAGGTTAAATTTAGATCGAATCTCTCTTCCACTCTTATAATTTTACGGGCTTTTGTGCAGGTGAATCTGCTAGTATGCAGAATACTAGACTCCGTTTAAATATCTAAATGCACGTACGAGTACTACTTACGAGTGTGTGTTTCAAAAATTTTGCATAATAAATTACTTACTGTCATCCCGACAAATTTTTAGATGAAGCCTAATGGGACCATAGACGCGGAAGACGTTCGAAATCTACTATCAGGCCGCTCTCAGAAAAGAATAGATGGAGGCATAAAGTGCATACCTCCAGGTAAATCAGTTGACTTCATAATTTAGTGTAATAACCATCACATTAAATTATGATTTGGTATGATCAAAGTCAATCTTTATTTATTAAAAATTATAATTATTTTGAAACCAAATCGACTATTTGCATTAAAAAAATTGCAATTCCATTAGGTCCGTGAGGTAGACTATCGAAAAATATTGGACACCTATCTTTATTTTCACATGAACAAACACCGACAGTAATAAATTAGGTCAAAGTTTTAAGTAACGTCATAATTTTGGAGATATTCTATGATATTTCACCTCCACTTCAAAACTTTTAAGTGATATATTCTTGTCAATTTGTGATTATGCATGTGAAAAAAGAATACCTGTCCGATAATTTTTGATAATCTACCCAACGGGCCAAATATATGTCAATAGCTAATCACGTGAACAAATAAAAATGCGTTAAAATTAAAAAATGCTACTAATTATAGGTTTAAATTTCATAAATTTCAGTTGGAAACAACACCTGTGAGACTGCTGCGAAATATTGTAGTTGCACTAGGAAATTAGTATTAAAATTATATTCAGATTAAACTATTCACCGGAGATACTACAAGATTATTTTTATTTATTGATTACCGAATGGTGACGAGATCTACAATTTTTTAATTTTTCATGGACTTTTTAATACTTATGTATAAATAAACTCAGCATATCACAAATAAATTATGTCTGATATTGTCATTGCAGTCTTTTCCGTATACAGTCATGTGTTAAAACATATGACAACCTTTTGACCTATAAAGTTGAAAATGATCAAGTAATTACTACGAAAAAATTTAGAACTGTGTGCGATTTAGATCATGTTATTGATTTCTAAATTCATTCACCGCTTCTATTATGACTAACAGCAATTAGGCAGCGCTAAAAATCTTTGGTTTCAGATGGGCTGAATCATAATATTTTTCTCTTTCATAAATTTAACTATAATCTCCAAAATTTTAGCTAATGTCACAGTCTTAGGTTGCGTTTTAACGAGGAAAAACACTCATTGCTCCATCTGTACATGTACAGCAATAATCACAGAAAGAAATTCAATGAAAATACTCACATTTCACTACTCAAAAGTAATGTAGGCCTCTGCTGACGTTCACATCGCACGACGGCTGATCAGCGCTCTCGAAAGTGGGTCCAGAGTCTCCGGGCCCCGGGGAAAACTTAAATTAGCTGTGTGGGCAAAACAGCAAAAACCCAGAAATCTAAATTCCGAGCATTTTAACTTACAATTAGTAACCCGGAGGACAATAAGTGAATAGTGTATTAAGTAAATAATTTATTGTAAAAATAACAACATAATCTGAATCCCAAGCTTTTTAACCTGCTAACCCGGGCGACAGCAAGTTATTAATATAATAATTAAATAAATTATTATAAAAATAACAGCACAGTCTGGATCCCAACCATTTTAATCTAGTGATATAGGGGACAGCGAGTTATTATTATATAATTATTGAATTAAGAAGCTAGGAATGTACTTAGGTGACGTTGCTATTTTAATATTTTGTTTAAGTAAAATACCATCAACTCGTTAACTTTCGGGTTACTGGATCAAAAAGCTTGGGATTTAGTTTATGTTGTTATTTTTGATTTATTTAATTATTCTATTAAAACCTCACTATCCCCCGGATTATGGTCTAAGCTTGGGATTTAGGTTTTTTTTTTTTTTTTTTTTTTTTTTTTTTTTTTTTTTTTTTTTTTTTTTTTTTTTTTTTTTTTTTTTTTTTTTTTTTGTAACGCAGTGGAATATTTGTTTTAATGTGGTAGATTAGGAATTGAAAATATATAGTACGACTAGATCATTCCTGAGTGACGTTTAAGACTAGTTTTGAATAGCCCGATGCGGGGGAGATGTTTCGTAAGGAATCAGGCAGTTGGTTAAAGTGGCGTACTATTCATGGTATAGTAGAATTTAAGTTATAGAAAGAATGAATACAGTTTCTTTCAGTAAGTGCTCTAGGATTTCTTTTAGAATAAGGGAATAGAATAAGAAATTTTGATGATGATTTTTTTACTAATATTATTTACTCGCTGTCCCCCGGGATATTGGGTTTAGAAGCTTGGGATTTAGGTTGTATCGTTATTTTTATAATAATTTATCCACTTATTACTTTATTTACTCGCTATCCCTTGGGTAACCGGGTTAAAAAGCTTGGGATTTAGGTTATGTTGTTATTTTTATAAAAATTTATTAGTTAACATATTATCAACTTACTGTCCCCCTGGTTACAGGGAGTAAAGCTTGGGATTTAGGTCACTGGGTTTTTGCGGTTTTACTCATATAGCTTATTTAAGTTTTCCTGGGGGGTCTTGCGCCACTTTTTAGAGCGCTGGGGTCTGATAAGTCTGATTTCGGTCTTCGATTATCGAAAGAGCTGCCTTCGAGATTAACCGTCATATATCATCAGTACAGCACACCTTAAGTACAAAAATGTAACAAAAAGTCAATTGTCAGACATTCGGCAAGTGATATGGCGGTGAACCTCGAAGGCTATTTCAATAGTCGAAGACCGAAATCAGACCCCTGGTGGGGTAGGATTGGCACTTCGGTAAATGCCATCGAGTTGGAGCTTTGACTGTCACATTACCTAAGGAATTCACAAACATATGACAAAAATGTAATGAACCGTAAATCTCACAGGTAGTGTAACGGTTAAAGCTCGAACTCGATCGCGTTTATCGAAGTACCAATTAGACGCATGGGACCTGATCGCTATCATTTGATATGTCGCAGAACCTACATTTTTGCGGTAGTACCTATAAAACAACCAGAAATGAATCATTATCTCAATCAGATATTAATAAGTATATTTAGTTTGGTTTTCTTTTAGACCTTGTGATGCCATTGCATCATTACTAAATAAAGAAAATATTGCTCTCTAAAGAGATATTCTATGTTGTTCTATGGATTTTATATTCGCATTGCCAATACAGTGATTTTTTCATTCCTTTTTCAACTTCTATTGTTCTCCCAAGACTGCAAGGCTCTGGTCACAAATTAAAAAAAATAATGAAAGAGGTATCGAGACTTTAGTAGTTATGTCGCCCAATAAAAATGATTTCTTGAAATTCTTTAAGATCTTTTGTAAATATCTGTACACATCTAATGTCTATTTTAAGTTATCTTGAAAAAGAAATATTTTTTTGCCCCTAAAGATTCCAGATACCAATCTCTGAAATCAACTGATGTAGACATACACATTCAGATTTCCTGCGCGAGGCCCATATAAGAACGAGGCCTTCCTTATGCGATTGCCCGGCTCACCCCCCTCCCCCATAAGACCGCCCCTAATAAAAATTAAAATGTTAACATGATAAATATAGTATTTCAACTTATATTAAAATAATTTTTCTTTAATACATACACATCACGGAAGATTATAAGAGATGGACGGGTTCTTTTTGAAAAAATAACGATAGTAATTCACTAACTGGAATATTATTACTACTTTTTCAAAAAGTTGGGAAAGGGGAGTTCTATCTTTTTGTGGTTGTAGGGCTACTGGCAAAGACTACCACAGTTATTATTAATTTATGATAATTCTAAACTTTAATAAATGTAAGTAATTATATCATGTCATATAAATACATATACTTAGTGTGAATTTTAACAATTAATCATAAATAATATTAACAAAAAAAAGGTCAGCGCACCAAAGACTCTATATTTATAAATATAAAATATAAATTTCATATTTATAGGAATAGAGTCTGTCTATTTGCCTCCTAAGTGGCGTGGAAAAATAGACGATATTTTCGCAATGAATATCTTGTATAATTGATATTTTGTACAAGATCGTGATACCGAATTTAACATTATTGTTATTGTAACTAATACATCAACAAATGGCGGTGGGGGGGGAGGCCTAAAAATATGATGGGGGGCTTAGGTTGTTTTTCCAATGATTCAAATCACGCACAAGGAAGACGATTTTTACCTTATTTGGCGGTGGGGGGGGGGGGGGGGTGTCTCAAACGGCACCGGCGGGGCGGGGGGGGGCGGCGGCGG
>JAPYYV010020282.1:0-16893 GCA_030522625.1 Copidosoma aretas
TTTTTACCGTGACGTTACGGTAATCGTGTGAAAAGGGAATTTTTATAGTAAAACTACGGTAAAAATTATCTTGAAATCCGGTTAAAAATTACAGTTACTCTAGATAAAAATTCATGTGATTTTACTATAAAAATTCTCTTTTCACAAGATTACCGTAAAATCACGGTAAAAATTACTCTATTTCTTTTCTCCGTGTGCGTTCGAGAATTACGAGATTTTAGCTCTGCCGGCTGAGCTAGGCCACCCGACGATGTTACATTCTATTCTTTCAGTCTTAAGTTTGAATTGACACGAAATTGACGAAGGGAAAAGTTTAATTTGATACTGCAGTTTCAGCGATTTAGTGTGTGATGAAAGATGCTCGTTGACTATACTTTTTTCTTCCATCTATAAAGTGGGCAGGCACAAATATTCTCAAACAAACAATTACACTGTTCAAAATCTGTTCAATTATAAACAGAAAAGTTATGTTTGAAATTCAACAGACTACACACGTTTTGGGTAAATTATATTTTACACGAATTTTGTGTTAACAGTACACACGTCTTCTGTTATTTAGCAATTGTACTCATATTTTATACGCAAACTTTATGTACAAAGTACAACTATTTTGTGTAATTTTTACAAATAATAAGTGTGAAATAGAAAAAAATGTTAACTGTGTATTTATGTGTGTATTATATGATAAAATAACTGAATATGATGTAAACATTATTTAAAACTACTCCATTTAAATTTCAAGTGTAAGGTAAGTCTACTCACGAATCATAATCTCCTTGTTTCTTACTCTGTGGTTGATCGATCACTGCTCAGCATAATACGTGTTCACTTGACGAATGACTGATTCACACTGTTAACAAAATAATAACAAAGCATCGGGTAAGCTGCGCATCAGCTCATTGCGCAGTATAGAGTGCGCAGCTCAGCTAGGATACTGACCAGTGACTCACTCAGCTGACTAAGCTCACAGTGTGGTGCAGTCATTCATCGAGTGAAGAAGTATTCTACTGAGCAGTAAGCGATCAACAACGGAGTATGAAAAAGGAGATTATGTTTCGTGAGTAGACTTACCTTACACTTAAAACTTAAATATAAATAGAGCAGTTTTTTATAACAAATACGTTAATAATGTAATCATATAATATAATAATAACTACAAGTAGCACAATAATATTAATTTATACATAGTAAAGTCAGTAAATTGAGTAAATAATATAGGCATGAGTCGAAAACGGGATATTTTGGTGTGTGAATAGGATTTTCAAAATTTAGAAAAATTCTGTTTGAAATTAAACGGACCACACACGTTTTGTGTAAATTATATTTTACACGAATTTCGTGTTAACAGTACACAAATCTTGTGTTACTTAGCCATTCATGTACTCATATCTTATGCACAAACTTTGTGTACAAAGTACAACTTTTTTATGTACGAAAAAACACAAATTTTCAGTAATTTTTACAATTAACAAGTGTAAAGAAGCAAACTACAAACAAATTTTAACTGTGTACCATTATAATTATTTTAACGCGACAAAATATGTATATTTCTGTTCAACCCCGATCACCGTCTCACAAGAATCTTGCATTCCCGAAAAAAAAAAAAACAAAAAAAAAAAAAAAAAACACAAAAAAACAAAAAAAAAAAAAAAAAAAAAAAAAAAAAAAAAATTCCAGGTTCGCGTCCTCGATAGCGTTCCACAGTCTCGTGAGCATGCCCCAGAAGCTGAGCTCCGAGCGCCACGTGTCCCTCAGCCTCGCGGCCGCCATGGAGATCGGCACCTTCGTCCTCAGCTACCTGCTGGCCACGTCGCGCTGCGGCAGGCGCTGGGGCCTCAGCATCGGACAGATCCTCGCTGGCGCGGTCTGCGTGGCCATCGCGATCATCGCTCTCAACACCGACGACCGATCGACCCTCGGGTGGATCGGTAAGTGTTGCCGTTTGTCTTTCGATCGATGTTTCTATTGGGTGTAGATTATATATTTTTTGCCCCCCCTTTGGGGGTGGTTTTTTTATTTTTTTCCCCCCCCCCCCCCCCACCACCAGCCACGACAAAACTGGCGGCAGTGGTGATCGGCAGGATCGTGAACATCGTCTCCTTCTTCATCCTCCGACTGGTCATGATCGAACTTTTGCCGACGACCTCGCGAGCGACCGGGGTCGGGTTGTGCATTGGCGCCGAGATGATGGGAGGCCTGCTCACGCCCCTGATCCTCAAGCTCAACAGATTCGTGCCGGTGAGTCGTACGGCGTATACATATATTATCTTTTTGACAGAGCCATAATCGCGCGATCGAACGATGTTCGCAGGAGCTCGGCCGAGTCGTCATCGGCGTCACGTGCATCGCCTCGGGTCTGCTGGTCCTCGTGTTCCTCCCGGAAACCTTGCGCACCATTTTGCCGGACTCCGCGGAGGAAGCCGGGGAACTCGTGCGAGCGCGCGGGAGACGTGCAATCGACGACCCGGACGACGAAAGGGTCAAAGGACCGGCGAAAAATCACCAAGGGAAATCCAACGGTGTCGTCGTCGACGACACCGAGGCTCTGTAGAATGCGAGGCAGAAAAGGGGATGTGTCTGTTGCGCCTTCCGAATCTAAAACGGAAGCGCTAGCTTTTTTTCACGCACAGAGTGAAACTCCTCGCGGTTGTACATATTTATACATATATAAATATATCATTATGACGCTCGTGTGGAACGAAAACGTTACGTGGCTGAAAAACCAAAGCGTGTGCATGGATGTACAAAATGTAATATATTATACTTTTTTCCAACAAGCGTACATTATCTTATAAGTATTAGTCATTCCTATCGTTGTATACTAGCTATAATCGTGCTATCATAATGCAACAATTTTTCGTACTCCTCTTTAGATGATAGTTGATATTTATTTCTTTTGTACTCGTAAAAATTATAATATATGATGGACGTAGATGTTCGATTGAATTAAATTTACTAACACTTTTCATTTGAATAGTATGTATAGTAGTAGTACTTGAAAAGAAACGGATGAAAAAAAATTAACTACCAAGTATTCGATGTAAGCAAGTATTATTTTACCTTTTATGGCCAATTATTTATTATTTAGTTCAAACCTCTATTCTCTTTCAATGCCATTTATTATACAAGGATACTTAACAATATTAATAGTTCTAAGGAAATTATGGAATTGAAAGAGGATACTGAGAAAGGTACACATATATAAACAGTTGATGAATAATAAAAATCGACTTGAATGATCTTTAAATTTATGCAAAAGTGTTTTTTTTTTTTATTACCTTAGAAGTAAGAAATATCATGATTTTGTAATTTTTCTACTCCTTGTATGGAGAAATTTTTTAAAAATTAAGTGTCCTCAGCTATTTTTCAATAAATATAAAAACAGCTCTATTAGTGCAATATCACAGAAGAACTCAATGACTTTGTAAAGCCACTAATTCTTAGGAACAAATTAAAAAATATAATGCTTATAAATTATTAATGCTTATCATTGTCATTTTATCCACCACGCCTTATACTAACTGACTAAACAATAGTCACACCGATAAAGTCTAGTGATTTGGAGCACCTATGGCTTGGCAACACCATTATTCTGCTGAATATTTGGAGGTATTTGTTCAGCAGCTGTTTGCAATAGCCTTGTACGCTTTCTCGTGTAATGCTGCCAGAGCAGAATTTGCTGATCATCAATGAACTTGGTGCACTGTGAACTAACCACTTCTCGTCTGAAGTGCTCATATTGCAGTAGATCAAGAAAGTACAGACACATCGGATACTTTAAGTATTTTGCATACTCTGGCTCTTTCCAGTACAGTAAATATTTTAAGTAATTGATGAAAGTTGAGTCCTTGAAATAGCCCCGCTGAGCTAAGACTGCAAGAGGTACAAACTTTTTGGACTTGATTCGATTTTTTTGATATTTTAAACAAATGGTCTTTTCCAAATTCCAAATTTTAAATGAAATATCAAAGAATATTTTGAGCAAAGAGATGATAAATAGTATCATGAAAATAAATACATGCAAATATTATGAAGACAGGAGAAAATATACATGTCAAAAAAAAATTACAAACAGAAAAGTCATCCATAGCAATAAAAAATTAACGTTGAAAACTGACAAAATCTGATTTACTTACAATTCAAGTAATTTGGATTTGCTAGACATTGAACAAACTCCAACTCGACCTGGAAGCGCATACGTTGCTGGTCTTCGGTTTCTGGAACTCCTGTAAACGCAAACGTAAGTATAAAACACCTATTCGGAAGATAAATAAACTTACAATACTATTTCTAGCACGAGACGAATGAAATAAACGATCGGATTTTGTTTACACAGCAATAAAGTGACCTTATAGTTAAGGTTAGTCTGATGACAGATATGTCAAATGGAAACTTTGATTCAAGTAAAACTGCAGAAACTAAAAAAAGATGTCTATAGAAAAATAATTTCTCAAAAATATACTCACCGTTCATTGCGACAAAAGGCTTTCTTAAGTTCAAATTTGACTTGAGTGATGGGAGCATTTTAGTAAACTAGGATCTAATGGTTTCGCCATCCAACTTATCCAAGCAGATTAATGAACTGGAGCGCTACGGCGATGCTCTCGTATGTACATTGTACATACAACAGTACAACACCCGACCATAACAGCGCCACATTCGAATTTTCTGTCAAGCCGAGATCGAGAATAGGCTGATAGAAAATCTTTTTAATCAGATAGTTGTCAACCAAGGTCACAATTTGGATATTATATGCAAAAAAATTTCTTGATTATGGTAAGAATAGTAAAAACAGTGTACGTTTGTTTTAACTCGATAAAAAACACTCATCAAAGCTTCTGTTGCGAATATCTCGTAAACGCTAATAGATAGAGTAAAAATAAAAATACCAGCGCCTAGAGCGGAAACTTTCCTATCGATTTAGTCTTCTACTTTTTCTTTGTTCTGCTAAAAATTTCGAGATAAAAAACAGTTAACGATTATTTGTCCACTGCACGAGTGCGAGTGAGACAGAGAGCGCGTCATGCAACTGATGTGTGTGCAGAGTGTGCACCGACGATCGTCGGCATGGCGGAATTTGGCAAACACTCTACCACTACCAGTCTAAGTACCACTAATAGCTCTCGCAGAATGTTTAAATTACAGCATGCGCGATTTGACAAATTTTTAATTTTTACCGCGCGCACTGCACATCAAAATATTGAAAATCAAATCGCTCGCGTAATCGTGCCATTCCCTTAGGCCGCGGTCACATGGAGCGCGGCCTTAGGGTGCGGGCACATATGGAACCGCGTAAAGCGTAAGCGTAATCACTTCACTATTCACTTGAGCCCGTGAGAGCGAGAGAGAGGTCAATACGCGAACCCTTTCGCTCACGAGCTCATTCGATACATGGCAAAAGTGAACTTTTTTTCGATATTCCCTAGACTACGCATGCGCGTAGCCTTCATTTCTGGTTATTTTATAGGGACTATCGCAATCGCGATCATACCCCAGCGGCCTTATTCTCGAGTCTCGAATGTCTCGATACTCTCGATAGGTATGTATTACATGTAATATTATTATTTATTTTTGTTTTTCAAGTTGTCATCGCCAAATCAGTTGAAAAGACCACGTTTTTGCGCAAATGTCATGATTAATACATTATTATTGATGTCCTGTAAACTTGTTCAAATACGTAAGGATGGACAATGTTATCTTTAAAAATTTTGATCGCGATTGATTGTTTCAAAAATTAAAATTTTTTTGTTTGTCATCAAATATACAACTTTTCCTTTTAATTTGTGTGTTCTTTGTGGTCAGACCTCAGTACTTACTTGGCCGATAATTTTTCCCCAAGAAAAAACAATAATCTTTTAGATTGTCTGTTTTGAAATTTGCTCGTAATTTTCGCAAATACAGTAAAATCAAAAACATTTTGATGATGTCATTACCAACACTGATGGCTAAACGTTTTTCCTGGACAAATGTAAACAATGTGATACTTAGTGGGTGTAGTGCTCTTGTGTAAAAAGTTAAAAACTCACTGAAAAGAGAAGGTGTTGAATACACACATACCCTATTTATGTATGTACTTACTTCTGTATCATGTTGCGGGCTTGCGGGTTACGGGCGATCCAGAGTCCAAGCTCTTTTTCCGTCCGACTCCGAAATGGACTATAGGTACTTAGTGAGGAGTGAGGATGCACATGTACGAGGAGTGCATTTGCAAGGTGTGGACATCAAATACCTGAGCCGCTTAGTGTAAAAAGAGATCAAGAAAAAAATAAATAATTAAATTGTCGCGGAATGTGTGCAGCCGTCCTCTGTTATCTCTTTAGCATAAGCGCGGGCTCCAAAAAACGAGCGATACACCTACATTACGAACAGTAGGTGCCCCGTACCCTCTCGCGGCTCGCGTTGCTCGTCGTGCTCGCTGCACACACCATCCACATCAGCAATGTCGGAGGAACAGAGGACACCGACCAAGACGCCCGAGCGCAGGATCCTGGGCGAGCTGGGCAACTCGAACCCCGACTCGCCCACCGCGAACCTCCGGCTCCTCACCGCCCTGGCGACCAGCCTCAAGAGTCCCTCGAGCAGTCCCTGCAAGGAATCCTCGAGCAGCAGCAGCATCAGTCACGCCGACAACGAGGCGGGCGCAGTCCAGCAGGTTCATGATCCCGCTCCTGCCCAGCAACAGGACTCCAGCTGCACCAAGCTGCTGCCCAGGAAGGAGAAGTCGCTCACCCTATTGTGCAATAAGTGAGCATGCTCGATCTCTCTGTACACATTGGCTGTTTTCTGAATTAAAACTCGCTCCTTTTGCCAAAATTTGTAGCTAAACATTACAATTGAAGATTCGTTGCAACGTTTTTGCGGGATTCTTTTGGCTTTGCATGCGTCGTTTCGCGAGATTGCCCCAAAAAGATCCTCTCGTTCGATGAACTAATGCACAACTCATATTGGTTTTCAGGTTTTTGAATTTGTTTCCCCTCGTAGTCCAGGAAAATGTGAAGAAAGAAATTTGCTTGAATACAACTGTCAAAGCACTGGGCACAGAGAAAAGAAGGATATACGATATAATTAATGTCTTGGAGAGCTTGGAGATGGCTTCCAAGGCCAGCAAAAACTTGTACCACTGGCATGGTCAGTCGCGTTTGCCAGTGACTCTGGCAAAATTGAAAATGTCGGCCATCGAGCTCGGTCTGGAGAGGAAAATTCAAGAGATACAAAAACTTCGTAGAGCGTACATTGAAACTTCTCGTCATTCCAGCAACAGTTCGCCTGCGCATTCAATGACTCCTCAAAGTAGGGTCGATGACTACAGTTCCCCTGATAACTCGGTCAAAGAAGACAAAAGTTTGGGGGACATATGCAGAAAATTTTTGATGCTTTTTTTGGTATCTTTAGAGGTAAATATTATGCTAGTGATTTTAATTTTTTTTTCTACTTTTTGTACAATTCAAGATGCATTTTTGCAGAACGGTGTTATAAATTTAGATATAGCTGTTCAAGTTTTATTCAATGAAGCAGACTCTGTGGATGCGACAAAAACTACTAGTAAACCAAAATGTAAGACAAAAGTTAGAAGACTTTATGACATTGCCAATATTTTGTTAGCCATTGGACTTATAGAAAAAGTTGACATGTACAACTGTTTTCTTCGAAAGCCTATTTTTAAATACACTGGGCCCAGTGTTGACTGCATAAATTATGATATTGGTAAATTGTAATTGATTAACTCTGAATGTTCATTTTATGATCATGTTTATAAATGTTTATTTTATTTTTTTTTAATATGTTATTCACATTATTTTAATTTGTAGAAACCCAACCTGTGGTTGGAATGACTACGCCAAGTAAAAGGAATCCCGTGTCTTCCAAAATTCGTAGAATCGCTACCAGACTGTTCTCCAGTACCCCATCAGGAAATAAACGCGAGCCAAAGAAAAGAAAACTCTTTGCTTCAGGTAAAATATTATTGAATTTGTTACTTGACAGCTTTTAATTTTTTTAAAATCTATGGCAATATTTAATGACCATTTCATTATATCAGACAGCAAATTTGAGCGAACTTATAGTTCACCGTGCTTCAATACAACACGGCCCAATGCTTCAAGTACCAAGTACCAAGACGATCCACTGTTCCGCGTTGTAGAAATGGAGTACAAACGGATGAAGTTTAGCGAAAATAAGCCAAAGGTCTGCACTACTCTTTTCCCAAGACACAGTTCTGACTCGTGCATTTCTCCAAAAAAAATTGAAGACAGTCCTCCAAAACCAAAGGATTCAAACATCAAGCTGACGACTTCAAACGAATCTACCGACTTACTGACTATACTCCCGATGGTCAGAAAGGACAATCTAGTCAGTGAACCACAAAGCAGTAATATTAATGTGACGCCAGTCAGCACAGTACGGATAAATGTTCCACTGGAATTAAAGATTACACCTATTGCGCTTCCTCAACAAAAAACTCCAAAGTTCGTTAGGCTTTCGAAGTTAGATCTTAAAAAGCTTGTGCCTATTTCACGTGAGGATATTAAAATTAAACTAGCATCCATGAAACCATCAGCAGCGACAGCTATGACAACGAGCACAACGAACAAACCGAACGTTCCCATACTGACGCGAATTCCGACCAAGGATATTTCACCAGGTGAAATATATTCATGCCAGGCTATCAAAGTGGGTGACACTGTGCAATTCGTCCCTATTAAGAACAATACCAGTAAGAGTGATTAGAACAAATAAGCAGCTACGATATCGACAGTAATCGTGATTTTTAATAACAAAGGTTGTGCCTTACGAGACGTTATCAAGCGTTAAAATCTTAAGAGAATTATGTACATATATATATATGGATTTTTTATAGATTATAAATGAGAAATTATTTTATATCGTGCGTGTAAGTCTGATGACTTTCAACTTACATGTATTTTTGACAAAAAGTTTCATAATCAGTCATGTTATAGAGTCAAACTGTATAAAAATATTTATCTATAGCAGCAGGCTAAATTCAAGATGAAATTCAGTCTTTTTTTGTTTTACCAAAGTAATATTTTGTTAGATATCTCGGCTTAACTGTTGTAAGATTTATAAAATGAAAAAATTTATATCACATATATTTGTAGCCACGAGAGATACTATATAAAAGAGTAAATATTTGTTTTTTTGTGATTATATTTTATGCATTGGTGCGTGACAATAGTTTTTTTTCTTAAAAACTATTACATCAGAAAATATCTTTAAAACAGTTGTACGGAGGAAAAATGTTTTTTTTTTTTTTTTTTTTTTTTTTTTTTTTTTTTTTTTTTTTTTTTTTTTTTTTTTTTTTTTTTTTTTTTTTTTTTTTTTTTTTTTAAAAAAATTTCTTTATTTACACGTTGTTGAATAAATGTTTTTCACAATAAACAAATGTTTCTTGTTATTGTTCATATAAACATGTGTTGTACACATTGGAAGTAAAAAACCTCAATTTTCATCTGCACAGACACGTACAACTGCAGAACCACTGTGTTGTTGTCACACATCTACTATAATAGTATACAGGAGATCCAGGATTTATCACCCCTCAGATGCACGATATATTATCACTTGGCAATTATAAACTCACTCCCAATATAAATTCTTTAAAATTCATTTAATTTCAATAAACTCTGTCAAGTCCTTCAACTTCTAACTTCTGATCGACCTTTCCTGTTATCTTTATTGTATTTATCCTTACCATTGTCTGTTGGAATCTGTAAACTGAAATAATAAAGAAAAGATTTATGCTCCAAACATTACATAATAGATATTTAAGTATGGTAATTATCCAAAAAAAGTTCGGTAATCATCTAAAACTGGAAGAAAGATAATCTTAATGTTTCTGTGTTTTGAAGTTTTTGAAGTCACAATACAAGTTATAAATGGCTTTCCACTTCATCACAATGATAAAGAGCTCCTAATGAGTACTCACAGTGTATTCTACGATACTGCTTCCTCTTCCTAAACCTAAAATGTGTAACAGTGTTTGAAAACGTCTTGTCAATGACAGTTGCATCAATGGAGACCAGTTCCCTGTTGAGTATCGGTCTTCCAACTAGCGTGAAATCTTTGCTGCCGACTAGCAAAATCTTCTCCAAATTGATTTTGTCGCCAGAGTTCGGTGGCCAATAGCCTCTGATAACAATAAGATCACTCTCCGTGATTTTGTACTGTTTACCGGCTATGTACACAATGGCAAACAGTCGGCCCGTCTTGTCTTCTGCTACTTGCCTGTTTATTTCACTGCACACTTCTGCAATGATATAATTTTTATTCAGCAAATAAAGGGCAAGTTAATAATCGATGTTTAAAGTATTTGGTAAAGGGCACTTGCCAGCGGCTTTCCTCTCCTCTTCCTCGGTCGTGTCAATCACTTCCGACTGGTACTCTGGATACTTGTGAGCCCACGGCAAAATCCTCGGCACACCTTTCAATTTCCTGAACGACCTGATCTGCTGGCTCCACAGGCTCTGTGCTGCTGTTGCTCAAATAAAAAGAAAAAATACATTTTGCACCGCTGTACAGCTAATAATAATGCACGCAACGTATGTACACACAAAACAAGCAGCTAACTGAACTTTAGGAAACCAGGTTATCCTCGTGCGATTGCTGATTATTTCCTTAGCGGTTTGCTGTCACTTGTAATGTCAAAGTGCGTTAAAAAAAAACTCACCCAAGGGTGCTTGCTTTGGCAGGAATTCCGAACCCAGGTGTTTTGTGGAAGCAAGTGCTCCGAGCCGCAAAAGACGGGACAGGTTGACGAGCGATGCCATCATGTTTTGCAGTGATGGCGGGCCACTGGCGGCATCCACTTTTTATGCTTTCTGCTACGCGAACACAACACAACCTCGTTGTCGCGCGGAGCACTGCACTTTCGATGTATAACAGTCGATGTTGTTGTTTTTTATTTAAGATAGGATAAGTAGGATATTCTATGTAAAAGTTTTTTCCCGAGTTTAGTGTTGATTTCGTCGGTAAGGATTGGAATGTTGTGTGAAGTTATTTGATACTAATTAACTAGGATTTCAGTTATTTATTTACATTTGCAGTGACGTGTTGTACGATTTGGCGATTCCGGATCATAGCACTGATTGTTAGATAGAGGATTAAGCGAGTTATGGAGTCACAGTGAATTGTTGCTTTGGAGTATTTGTCACGGGTACTTGCGAACGTTGCCTTGTTTTGTTCAGCAGAGAGTTTATATAACCTTGTGAAACATTGCCCATGCATAAAACAAGTATATGAGTGTGAATTTTTTGCACTCCAGAATAAAAACAATGCAAAATATAGCGATTCGCTTGCAACGACTAACATTAAACAACAGACCCATCACTGGACTGTTAGGGTCCTTGCAATGTGTTCAGAATAAACAAAACTTCAAGCCAAGTTATTTTCACACATCTGCCATTGTACAGAAGGAAGATGAACCCAAGCATTTTCTTACTTACAATGACACAATGTATCCGATACAAAGTCCTGACGAAGAAAGAAGACCTGCTGTGAGTTTTATACGCAAAGTTTAGATTTTTTTAGCAATCATCCAAACTATTTACTCAATGTTTTTTTTTGTAGTTTGTGTGTCATCAAAAATGCAATGTAAGATATACTCCAAAGAAAATGATGTATATAGCTTGGTTTGTGAGAGGAATGTCTATCGATGAGGCACTAAAACAACTAAACTTTGTAGCTAAGAAGGGGGCAGCAATTGCAAGGGAAACTCTTTTGGAGGCTCAAAAGTTGGCAGTTGAAGAGCACAACGTTGAATTCAAAAGTAATCTGTGGGTTGGTAAGTATTTAAAACCAATTTGGTTTGTTACTCTATCATGTACTATTACCTTGATGTTACTTGTTCAAATTTACATTTGATTGAAAAGTTCTAAAAATAATTTGACCAATTTGTTTTACTGGTGATGATTGTACTTCCAAGTTTAAATACAAGATATTTCCGTTTCAGCTGAATCCTTTTGTACAAAAGCTTTAGTGATTAAGGGAGGAAGACGACATGCCAAAGGTAGAGTTGGTGAAGTAAGATATACTTTTTGCCACTATTTTGTAAGACTTGAAGAAGGTAAACCACCTAAAGACTACTATAAGCTTGGTTATCAGACTGCTGATGAAGCATTGGAATCTTACAAACAGGGATTAAGGAAGCGTAGAATTCCTCAATCTTTGTAATATTTTAATAAGAATAAAAATTACCAATACTATTATTTAAACATTCGTTTATTGATTTTCTTAATGTAGCATATTATGACAATGGAATCATTTTTAGTGTATTCATGTTGAAAAAAAAAATATTCCTCCCAGCAGACCACACAAAAAAGTGATATTGTTTACAGCTTCAGCTTAGTTCTCTTCCAGTGACGCCTCTTAGCATTGTACCTGAAAAAAACAAAAATTCACGTAACTTATTTTGTAATGCAACAATCAATGTGTTCAGATTCACTTAAGAAATACTTCACGAAGTTAAACAGAAATATACTCATGTGAACCATGGAGAGATTCTCTATACTGCTCTGAGTAATACAAACAAATCTAATATAATGCTTTTAATCACGAGTATACGATAATAAACTTTTCAAGCAACTAGTCAATTCTACTTTACTATTATTAATTCTTACAAATTTAGACATGTTGGATAAAAAGCAAGTACGGTTCAAACCATTTATCACTTGTTGACGATTAACAGACTAATATTAATTTATTAATATCACCTGAATTTAGTTAACGCGTGATTGTAAATCGTGTGACATTGATACACTTCTATAAAATATAGCCGTGATTATTTTATGAAAAATGAAATCACAATTCATTGCGATAATAGTCAACAAAATATACGATTGGATTATTTGTTGACAATAGAAACATAACCACTACAATTACTTGAGTACATGAAATGCGTGTAACTTCAAGACAACTTAAAATTTAAAAAATAAGTTTGAAAATTTATGATCAACAAAACAGAAATGTTGATAAACTTTGGGACCTTGAGAAAGTAGACTATAAACAAATATTCACCTGATGGTATTGCCTGTGCGCATTCGAACCCACTGCGGGATGGGCCTGTTTTGCTTCAGCTTCTTGGCAAGCTTTCGCTTGATGATGAACGTCTTGTGAGCCGACTGCAAAAGAAAAACGTTTAAATAAATATTCGATGGATAATCTTGTATTTTAATTGATACATAAAAGCGAGGGATGATACGGATAATTGGCGATTGTTTTTTACGTATAAAAATGCGAGATGCTTACCATCGTGTTGCACGGCTTGTCTGTCAAAACGAACGAAACAAGGTGATGGGCGGCTGGGCGCTCTCTCTCTTTTTCGCCTGACCCTACCTAGCATTACCTGCATGAAAGGCGGGACAAACAAATGGATCGTAGGATTATTATTCTCAAAATAATTGCAAAGTGTTGGTTAATATTCAGCTGATCGTCATACTTTGAGTTTAGCATTATAGTCAACTACATATTTTTTAATTATTCGTATTTTTCAAAAGCGTTAAAAATCATTGTTATTCCAAGAACTTCTTTTTTTTAGCGACTCCTTTTCTTCCTACTCTCGCAGGCAGCATTATTTTATAAATGTTTATCTTCTGTTCCATAATTATTCACGGAAGAAAACATGCAAGCTAGAATAGTATTTTTCAACATCAATTCGAAACCAGTTGTGTGTCAATTTTTTTCGATATACTAAGCATTTTGGTGTGGAATGTGCCTTCCAGTCAAATTAAATGCAACATGGACTTTTGTCATCTGCATGCAGTATAAAATTCGTCGATACTGTGATTTTCGTACCAATACGAATTGAAGCATGAAGTAGTTTTCATACTAAATAAAAAGAGTCCCAAAACAGCAATTTTTATCCACATTTTGAAATTGAGATTGAAAATTGATGTAGATTTCCGAAAATAATATTTTTTAGTTTTAGGCTTGAATATATGTATCAATCCGACAAATTCGCGTTCTGTAAAAATTGGTCCAAAAATTCTGTCCCCTTCTCTCTGGTCTAATATCCCGTACCCTGAATGCCTGCCTGCTAGGTGAAGTGAGTATTGTCGATTGTGCCGTCGTCGCGCGAGCTCGCTATTATTATTGGCACCTTGTTAACAGCTTACTGACAAGCCAAGTGTTTTACAAAAACTACGTCCGTCCACGTCCAAGGGGTAAGTTTAAACTTTAATATGCTAAATTGCATAAAAATAGATACCTTTTTTTTCCCTAAGTTGTATAATTTCTCATGATTTTCTCATCAACTATTGTCGTATCAATGTTTTTTCGGTCATGAATGAAACAAACTGAATAAAGTTGTCTATATAAACGAAAACAGATTTGGGCCAGCTCAAATACAACTTTTAATGAAAAAAAATAAAATACATTCGGGAAATAAATTATTATATCTCTAAAATGACGCAACGTAATATTAGCAATACATTTTTAATAGGTAGTAGTTTATAATTGCACGGATTTTCGCTCCAAATTAGTCCTGTATTGTTATATTAATCAAAAATGTAAAAATAAGACAATCTTGGGACGTTACAAATTATATTTGATACAATATAATGTAACAATACAGCGTGAAAGCATTATAAATGTTAAATTTTAAATAGAGACTTAAATGTGTTCGACTAAATCATTCAAAAGTATAAACGGTACAAAAAGAGGAAAGTCAAATGAAAATTCATACATCACAATAACTCTACATGCGCTCATATCAAAATATGTAAACAAATCTCAAAACAAACTTAGTACATGGAAGTGTACGACTGTCTAACTTCGTAAGCTTAAAAGGTCAAATATTATATTTTCTCTCGATATCCCGCTTTCATAACAGCTACAAACACTGCTGTATTTAAAAAATTTTCATAGAATTTTCTGAATGTAGATAACTGCTATTATTCTAGCGGCTTGAATTTAATGTTTGATATTCAAAACCGATCGTGCATTTTGCCCAATTTAATATTATTTTAGGACTGAAATCAGACGTAAGATTCATGTAGTCCAGAGAAATGAACTTTATTTAAAGTGGGCAACGTTACATGCGCAAATATTTAATATATATTAATATTAATTTTTTGCGCATTTTAGTCATAAGTATATATCATTGAAAAACGGCACTAAGGTAATTTTGAGAAACAGTCTACTGCAGCAAATGATATTTTTTTGGCATCTATACACTCTGATCTCTCCGAATATTAGTCATCACTGCAGCTTTGAACTTTCATTGACATAGAGGAGAAAACATACGTTTTCTTACATATTTTAATAGAGTGTAACGTAATTTTTTATCCTCTTTCTGCATTGCTTTTTTTTTCTTTTCATATAAATATTCATGAAATTGAATTTTCATGCAGTAAAGAGTTAAAAACAATCCAATAAATGAATAATCATTTTTGTCATTTATATGTTTGTGTTTACAGGTAACTTTCTGTCAAATCAAGGATAACTTGTCAAAATGGAGTCAGAAAAAAAACTCACAACTTCTCCGACCGTACACAGCACCAAAATAACCTGGACATTGAAGGACTTCTCGATCCTCCAGTGTCTTCGACAATCAAAATTTGTGTCCAACGTTTTCACATTAACGCAGTCATCGCAAAGCTGTTGTCTGGAGTTAAATGTTATAAAAAACGAGTCAAGTGTCATTAATAGCTACGACCTATCCATCACGTTGGACGAATGCGATCAAAATTACATGAACTTGATCATAAAAGCATGGATTTATCCCGACGGCGAAGAAGAGCAAAAGATCGTTGACTCTAACAATAAGAAAAAGAAAACCATTATAGTGTCGAAATTCAGTACCAGAGAAGTAGACCCATATTTGGTCGAAAACAAAAACCTGGTCATCGTGTGTCTGATCGAAGATGTAAGGGAGGTCCTGTCGGAGAAGCTCGAAACTCCAGTTCCGAAGCGCCTGTCGATGGTCAAAGACTTCGACAAATTTTACTTGGGACAAAAATTCTGCGACGTTCACATTATCTTGAAAAACAAAGACGGCGGAGTGGACGATATCGTGGCAGCTCATAAAATAGTTCTTTGCGGCATTAGTAAATTCTTTATGGGGATGTTATTCGGTAATGATGGGGAGGACGATTTTGTCGAAGAGTGTAAATCAGTCCAGACGATCGACTAGACCATAAACCCGCCCCAAAAAAATATCACGTCCGAGTTGTTCAGGGCATTTTTAGATTACGTCTACGGCGTAAAAACGGTAGAGGAGATGCGCCACTTGGCACTCGATCTGATGATGATGGGGGAATGTTTTGGCGTAGAAGAGCTCATAAGTGCGTGCGACGCGATGGTTTTGGACGACATTAAGGAGGATAGTGTCGGAAGAATTTTATTGTTCTCTAAAAAACACAATTGCAAAACGCTGCTCGAACGAGCCATTGTATTCGCAAGATCGTGCCTGCCGGCACTCGTGGTCTCCAAGGAATTTCCGGAGCTGGCCAAGGATAGAGCTCTGATGGCCGAATTGTTCTGATTATACGTTTTTGAATTAATTCACTATGTTTTGCTGAATTTTCAATTATGAATAAGTATATTGGTCAATTTTTTATTTTCTCTAAGAATAATGTTTATACTATTGTAGTTTATATTAAGTTTATGTAATATTTACTTTGGAATGCTGGTTGATTCATTCTTCTGTAAAGTGAAATTAATAAGAATTGGAATTCCTATTGATTGAACTGTTTCAATTTTCCAGAAATATCGTACTCTAGCATTTTAATATTTTTGTTTGTAATTCCGATCTAAAATATTTTTTGTAATGAATCTAAAAACTACAAATGAATGTCAAAATTATGAATCATGTGCCTTTTTTTCTCTTTATTTAATTAAATAATACCATTTGGTCAAGCATAACAATATGCAGTAGTATGC
>JAPYYV010020290.1:0-13711 GCA_030522625.1 Copidosoma aretas
TTAAAAAAAAAAACCTTTCACCCCCCAGGCTGCAAGCCCTGAACACGGTGCTCGCCAAGATGGTGGGTGGCCCGGTCTTCCGGCTCAAGGTCACCGGGGACCCGAGCGCCGACGTGCCGCCCTCGATCGTCGTCAAGCCGGTGGACACGAGGGTCGCCAAGGACCAGAAAGCCAGCCTGCACTGCATCGCCAACGCCAGGTGAGTAGTAGCAGTGGGGTATAGTACAAGTCCTTTCCGCGCGAGTTGGAGGATCCAGTGCGTGTGTGTGTGTGTGTGTGTGTGTGTGTGTGTGTGTGTTTTACAATTGTTTCGTCTTCGACCAGGCCACTGGAGAACCTGAAAACCATATGGACGAAGGACGAGGTGCCGATCGAGGACGCGAGGATAGCTTACGACCTCGAGGACTCGTACAACAGGACCCTCATCCTCATACCGAACAACTCGAGCTACAGCGGCACCTACGCCTGCCGCGTCGTCCACACCCGCGGCGAGTACCCCACCATCGTCGCCAAGGCCGAGCTGCTGGTTCTCGGTTGGTATATTCGCCGTTATCATTGCATATGCCATACGTCAGCTGTCCTGGCCGCGGTCGCGGTATAGATTTGTCGCAATGACGATCGAGACTGTCGTGTCTGGGATTGCGATGCAGGTTACGAATGGTCGTTTTGTTGCCGAATTTATACTGACATGGTCAAAGTTGGAATCGAAATAGCGTCGAAATAAAATCCAACCGCATGCGCATAATATATTACAATGACCCGCCAGGACTCGAGCGTATAATATCAGTCTAGGAATTTTTTTTTGTTCGACCCCACACCCACGCTCGTTTCCCTTTGCGCAGAAAAACCCTACTTCCCGACCAAACTGAAGCGAGTCACCCTGAGCGAGTACGGCTCGACGGTGATGCTGACCTGCGAGGCCGCGGGCGTGCCCGCCCCGAGGATACAGTGGTTCCGGAACACCGAGTCCTTGGACGATCTCGTCGGATCGGGGTGAGTACCGATGTGTATGCGTCGATTCCTTGATTACAGAGTTCAAGTGAGTGAAAAGAGGGAAAAAAAAGCACAAGGTTTTTTTTTTTTTTTCAATCTTGTATCGCTTTTTTTGGCTCGTAAAAAACAGATACGACGTGACGAACGGCACGCTGACCATCAAGAAGCTGACTATGAACGACCCGGGGATGTTCCAGTGTCTCGCGAGCAACGAGGCCGGCGAGGCGTCCAGCTACACCTTGCTCAAGGTCAAAAGTGAGTACGAAACTGTCGGGTCCGCTTCCTCGCGTCGTGTACCATTGCATCGAGGGACGAGAGCGGCGTATCCGCGAATTCTTTATTTTTTTCCCCCCCGCAACAAAGTACTTGCTGGATTTTCGTTCGGTGCCCGGCAGCGCGCGCCGTTTGTCCCCCTCGTGCCATCATACTCCATACCGTTGTACTGACCACATGATGTTTTTTGTGTTGTGCGAGAGCAGAATTGGAAACAGCAGTGAGTAAGAGAACGGCCCGTCGAGCCGCCGGTTATGGTATCGTCGGCGTGCGCCAGGATAACCGTCGCTTTCAGTTCTTTCAGTACCCGGACCGTAAGCGCCAAAACCACGACCTCCCTTTCTTTTGATTGTACATGTTGCCCATACTTTTGGTGTTTTGTTTTTTTTTCCCCCTCTCTCTCTCTCTCTCTCTCTCTCTCTCTCTCTCTCTCTACTAGTTTGGCCATTATTTTTTTTTCTTTCCTGTGTCTAATTTATACACCTATGTTGTTACTACTTTTAGTGTTTTTTTTTTCTTCCTCTAAATCACGAAGCGCAGTTAGTGCAACGGTAGACACGGTAGTGCATTTGCGAGAGCGACAATGATTTTTCACTTGTTAAATTAATGGACTTTTTTGTTGAGTTGGTGCGACGATCAATTTGTGAAAAGTGGTTTTGCATTTTTGTTCATGAAATATCGTGTCTTGGAACATACCGAATTACTTTATTTTTATCAACAAAAATGTGAAATAACAATGATTCGCCAACAGCATACGACTGGCGCATTAAAATTTGCATTCAATAGTATACCGAGCATTTACATACAGGCACCTGCTTACAGTATACCTTTGCCACATCAATGCCAACCAGGCGCTTTAGTTTGTCTTTCCAATTTTATTTTCACCCTGTACGAATATTTTGATGATCCGCATCCATATACGATTTGGTTTACACTCTCACACACACATAATGTATTGTCTTTAGTGGTAGCAAAATTTTGTTTTTGTGTTTTTGATCTTAATAAGAGCACGAGTGTTTTAGCAATGCAAAGTATATCGTAAGATTTTGTTACTTTCATCAGTAGGTATTGTTACTATTAGAGTAAATTGCTCTGCGGTGAATGTTATACATGACATGCATCATCGTAGCCTGTACAAACAAGTGTGAATGGATTCGAATTCGGGCCGAATAGTTTGTTTTTGGGTTTCCATTATCTGTTTACCGAACTAGATGTTACGCATCTTGTCTCTGCCATTTCGTACATTTCATCAATATATACGTTTCGCGTTGCACCTGCTATAACGAATCCTATATCTGTGCGAGACGCTACGTATCATTCATGCAGTGTGTTTACCTTGCATAGAAAAAAAAAAAAAAAAAAAAAAAAAAAAAAAAAAAAAAAAAAAAAAAAAAAAAAAAAAACAAAAAAAAAAAAACACAAATAGAGCACAGCAAAAAGCGTCTCTTCGAAGGCTTCTCACGCTATACTTGAGCTTGCAGGCTAGTCACGCTGATTTAATATTTTTGTACAAAGTGATGATCGTGTGCTATTTTCCACGTTTGTACATGCGTAGCGCAAGCAATTTGAATCGTGATTGCTCACGTTAATTGACTCGATAATCGTCATACTGTACAGTAGCATACAGTTATATTATGATTGGGTTTTTTTTTTTTTTTTTAATATTGCTGCACGATTTGAAAATTTGAGTATGAAACACACGATCGACAAGTGCCGTGGTTCAGCTCGGGCGCTAATTATTTTGATGATTCTTTGATTTACAGCTTCGACACCGATATGGGAACTACGACCGCAAAATCTGACCGTCATGGACGGCAGAGTGGCGACACTGAACTGTCGGGCAATAGCCGCACCAGTGCCGAATGTTACCTGGATGTACAATGGTAAGATTAATTGTACATTTTGATCAGCAACACACCGTTTGACACTGTACAAGACAATATTTCGGCTCGAATGACTTTTTGGGCTGAAAATTTCATTTCGAAGCCACGCGTAACTAGAAATATAAGCTACTACACTGTCGACGCTTGGCTAACAACAACAACAACGCACGACACATTTTCAGACACGCAGCCGGTGGAGGTGGCCGGCAGAACCGAGATCTCGGACAACGGGGACCTGGTGATAGCCAACGTAAAGCCGAGCGACGCCGGCAAGTACTCGTGCGTGCGCGCCAACGAGGCCGGCACCGTCAACGGATCGGCCTACCTTACTGTCTTTGGTAAATCATCGTGTCCTGCGCCGAATGCAGCTTTTCCATTTTTTTTATTTTCTGTTTGAAAAAATTCGCATCGTTGTTGTCCCGTGCGTTGCAGTGAGGACGCAGATAGTGCAGGCGCCGGTCGACCAGTCGGTGCTCCTCGGCCAGACGGCCGAGCTCAAGTGCGAGGTGTCGAACGATCCGAGCGTCAATTACGACGTGGCCTGGTTTCACAACTCCCAGTGAGTGTACTAAATTAGTGCCACTAATACATATTCGTCTCTCTCCCTCGGGAGTTATATAGCGACGTAGAGCATCGTTGTTCCTACTGATGCAGTCGCGGTGACTGACTTCCGTTATAATTCATTCATTTTTGAGCGTCAATCGTCAAATATCGTCCCCGAGTCCCTCAAACTTCATTAATCATATAAAGATAATGAAATATTCATTCGACAACTTACAGTTGGTCGAAGATAAAAAAAATGATCGCAACACACCGCGCGCAACAATGATAATTGATCAAATTACATACCTTGATTATTGCCCCCTTTTGCGTGAGCTCGAAAGCGAAAAGCACGCGCAACCATTCATCATTTCCTCCGCGTATGCAAGAGCTGCGTCTGCCGTAATACCGGCGAGGATTCTCGTGCTACTTTTCACGGTGAATCGTCTCGGTTATCGCTCCCGCTCATGCGGCAGGCTTATTATTTTTTTGAGGAAAGCGAGAGAAAAGCAATGGCAAAAGGCCAGACAAAAAAAAAAAAAAAAAAAAAAACAACCACGAAAACGCATACACCTCATGCATGCCTGTTATCGTTGCAGAGGGGTAAAGACGAGCCCGCGCGTGCAGAAGCAGAAGGACGGCACCCTGAGGATAAACCACGTGCGGGCGACCGACGCCGGGGAGTACACGTGCTCGGTGGTGTCGCCGGGCGGCAACGAGACGAGGACGGCGCGGCTGGCCGTGATCGAGCTCCCCTTCGCGCCCACGAAGGTCGTGGCCCGCCGCTCGGAGGACATCTCGCTGCGGACGATCAACGTCACCTGGGTGCCCGGCTTCGACGGCAACAGTCCCATCAAGTCGTACATCGTGCAGAGGCGCGAGGTCCCCGAGATGGGTGGGTGTTGTTTTGTACGGGGTCACTCTCTGGGTGTACTTTTTCTTCTTTGGCGCCTGATCGTTTCGGCGAACGAAGCCGGCTTGAATTCTCGTCTGCTTTGAACATTGAAGTGAAGTAAAGTAAATCGTACGGACTCTGCATACTCGTGCACATATAACGTAAACAGTGTAGACTGGGTGTGAATTACTTTTTCAAATGGGTACTTGAAATTCTGTAGCCTGTATGTTGAACAAAAATGTTACCATTACAAGACCAATGCATCGCGTATTTTGAACGAGAAAATAAATTAAGAAGTGTACTACTCGTTCAAGTACAAGTTATTCGTTACAATTTGCAGATTTGCAACAAAAATTTACAGAGAAAACTACATAATATACTGCCTCACACTTTCGGGAAACATTTTTATTTCGAAGCGTCTGAAAATCTATAATAACTAATTGTTCCCAGGCCGACATACGTAACACGCGTGCAACGATATTCTGTGCATATTGAAACAATAGAGATAGTAATTGAAAACATCGGTGCGAAAAAATCTAAAGCAACCGCGTGTCTCTCCGTTGCAGGTCCCTTGCCCGACATCACGCTCAACTGGGTCACGGAGTACTCCAACATATCGGCCCACAACCGCTGGACGCTCTTCAAGAACCTCAAGGCGGCCGCCGCCTACCAGTTTCGCGTGAGCGCGGAGAACAGCGTCGGCGAGGGCCCGAGCTCCGAGCCGAGCGAGGTCGTTGTCCTGCCCCAAGAACGTAAGCCTCATCGGTCGCCTTCGTTTTTCATGCCACATAAGTATGTACATCAACACCTCGAAACCTTTGTGACTCTCTCCCTCAGCGCCGTCCGGTCCGCCCCTGGGCTTCGTGGGCTCGGCGCGCTCCTCTTCCGAGATCATAACCCAGTGGCAGCCGCCGGCCGAGGAGCACCGCAACGGCCACATACGCGGCTACGTGCTGCGCTACAAGCTCCACGGCTACAACGACACGCCCCTCATACTGAAGAACATAACCCAGGAGACCCAGAAGAACTACCTGATCGAGGACCTCATCACCTGGAAGGACTACATCGTCCAGATCGCCGCGTACAACCACGAGGGCGTCGGCGTCTTCACCCACGAGCTCAAGATCAAGACCAAGGAGGGAGGTATGTGGTTACAGCCGTTAAGATCGAACGTGGATGTATGAAAAAGCGAACGCTTCGTAATTCCTTCCTTGACCCGTCGAACGCGATAACAGTGCCCGAGGCCCCGCCGACAGACGTCCGGGTCAAGGCGATCAACTCGACTGCGGTGAAGGTCTGGTGGAAGCCGCCCGATCCGCAGAAGATCAACGGCATCAACCTGGGCTACAAGCTCCAGGCCTGGCAGAACGGCGGCTTCGCCGAGGACAATCTCTACAAGTCCGTCACCGTACCGCCCAATCTCTGCGATCCCCAGGCGGAGCAGAGCGCCGTCATCCTGAACCTGAGAAAGTACGCCCTCTACAACGTCACCGTGCTCTGCTTCACCAGTCCCGGTGACGGCGAGCGCAGCGTCCCCGTGGCCGTTCGCACGAGCGAGGACGGTACGCGTGCCCTTTTTTTTTCTCTCACTTTTTATGGCAAAAACGGTTTTTATCTACAGTTCCCGGCAAAGTCGAGAACCTCCAGTTCCTCAACATCAGCGATCGCGCCCTGACTGTCAAGTGGAAGGCGCCGCGCGAGGTCAACGGGATCCTCACCTCCTACCAGCTCAAGTACATGATCAAGGACAAGCCCGAGACGCTGAAGGTGCTCAACTTCACGGCTAACGTGCTCTTGACGAAAATTGAACGGCTACAGGTGAGGATCGTCCATCGATTTTTTTTCTCTCCTTCGATTCACCGATAATATTGTGTATGAATGATGAACGTATTCGCAGGCCACGACGCACTACACCTTCGAGGTCTTGGCTTGGACGTCGACGGGCCCCGGAGAGCCGAGCATCGCCACGATACAGTCGGGCGTCGAGCCAGTGCTCCCCAAGCCCCCGACCAAGCTGGCCCTGTCCAACATCGACGCTTTCTCGATCGTGCTGCAGTTCACCCCGGGCTTCAACGGCAACGCTTCGATATCCAAGTGGACTGTGCAGGTAAAGGCTCACTTTACGATATCACTATTGTTCATGTGGTAGAATTCGACTGTACGGTAATCCGCATGGATCGATTCAGGCGCAAACCACTCGAAATACCACCTGGCACACGATATCCGAGATCCACGACCCGGAGGCGAGGAAGATCACGGTCGAGGGCCTCATACCCTTCATGCAGTACAAACTGCGGCTGATAGCCAACAACGTAGTCGGCCCGTCCGAGCCGTCCGAGCCGACCAAGGAGTTCCAGACCATCCAAGCGCCGCCGTCCCATCCGCCGAGGAACGTCACCGTGAGGGCGATGAACGCCACGGAGCTGCGAGTCCGCTGGATCGTAAGTCTTGGCGCGCGTTTACTCACCCGAAAGGAGAAACTGTGAGCATGAAACTTGATCGTTCGACTGTTTGACAGCCCCTGCAGCAGATCGAGTGGTACGGCAACCCCCGCGGTTACAACATCACCTACACGGAAGTCCGGACCAACAGATCCAAGAGCATCAGCATCGAAGACCACACCGCGAACTCGTTCGTCCTCGAGAACGTGGAGGAGTTTGCGCTGTACGAGGTGCGCATGAGCGCGTACAACGACGTCGGCTCCTCCCCGCTGAGTCCCAAAGCCGTAGAAAGAACTCGCGAGTCCGGTGAGCTCTCGCTTTTTTTTTTGTACCCATTTTCCGACGTAGTCTCTTGTTTTTCTATAACGTGAGTCGTCTGGCCTTGCAGTACCGTCCCGCGGGCCGCTCGACGTCGAAACAAACGCGACGTCCTCGACTACGATCGTCGTCAAGTGGGGAGAGGTGCCGATCGAGCACCAGAACGGACTGATCGAGGGCTACAAGGTGTTCTATCTGGCCATCAACAACCCGTCCCAGCCCCAGCACAAAATCATCCCCAACAACTCCACCTTCACAACGACCTTGACCGAGTTGAAGAAGTACGTTCAGTACCACGTGCAAGTGCTAGCGTACACCAGACTCGGCGATGGCGTGCTGAGCATGCCTCCGTGTCGCGTGCAAACGTTCGAGGACGGTGAGTTTTCGGAAATCCGTGGCAATCGGTGTCACGTATCTGGTGCGGGGTAATTATTCGATTCCGGTGTTTCTTTTAGTGCCCGGACCGCCGTCAAACGTATCGCTGCCCGACGTCAGCTTCAACACGGCGCGAATCATTTGGGATATCCCCGAAGATCCGAACGGTGAGATTCTCGCTTTCAAAGTCATGTTCCAGCTGAACAGCAGCCAAAGCCATCAGTTCAGCAAGGAGTTTTCCGCCACTACGAGAACGTTCACGTAAGTCGGATAAAGATTTCTTTTTTGTTTCTTTTTCACTTTCAAATTTTATCATATTTTTGAATCGCAGGGCTACGAACCTGGAGCAGGAAAAGTATTACATGTTCTCCGTGACGGCTCAAACCCGCTTGGGCTGGGGCAAGACGGCCTACGCCCTGGTCTTCACGACGAACAACAGGGAACGGCCCCAGCCTCCGTCGAAGCCCCTCGTTAGCAAGTCCCAGCTGCAAAGTCGGCAGATAACTTTCAGCTGGACGCCAGGGCGCGATGGTTCTGCACCAGTTAGGTATGTCGGATACTTAGCTCAATTAAGCATAGTGCCTGTCAAGCATTTGCCAAATTTTTTTTTTTTTCCACTTTAGGTATTACACCGTGCTGCAGTCGGAAAATAACAACGTCCCCTTCAAAACCATCTCAGACAGGGTGGATCCCTCTCTGACATCGTACACCGCGAAGGACTTGAAACCATTCACCGAGTACAAATTTAGGATCCAAGCAACCAACGACATAGGCCCTTCGGAGTTAAGCGATGAGTCCGATCAGGTGAAGACGCTACCAGCAGGTGAGTAGTACTAAAAAAAACTTTATCCATGTGACTGTATTGAAGACGCCTGTACTTACGTATCATTATTGTTGGCAGCTCCTTCCAAAGCTGTGACCGGCATCAAAGTCGTGCCCACGACGAGGTCAAGTATCGAGGTGTACTGGAACGCGATCGAAGAGCAATACTGGAGCGGTGACCATCAGACCGGCGGCTATCGAGTTTTGTATCAACTCACGGATTTCTCTTCTGCTCTTTCTGGGCCCCCAAAGGAGGAAGTCAAGGGAATAAACGTAAGCTTGATGACGTCCAACTGTCGAAACGGTAAATACAATGAATGCACAACTTACGCCCCCAAATGTTACTGCAGAACACCAACATAACTCTGAGCGACCTTACCGAGGACAAGTACTACGATATTACCGTCGTTCCGTTCAACTCGGAGGGCGAGGGTCCCAAGAGTATTCTGGTGAGAGTGTACGTCGGAGAGGCCATTCCGACAGGTGAGCCTCAAAATGTCACAGCAGAGCCGATCTCCTCCACGGAGGTTCAGCTAAAGTGGAAGCCCCCTCAGGCGAACAAGCAGAACGGCGAGCTCCTGGGTTACAAGGTACGACGAGCTTTGTTTTTTCAAACTTACCTGGAATGATTTCTCGACTTGCATTAATTGTGATATCCCGACTCAGATCTTCTACTTGGTGACTGACTCTCCCCAAGAACTCGAAAAGAAGCAGGAGGAGGAGAGCGAAGTCGTGTCCGCTTCCAACTCGACTCACAGTCTGGTGTTTTTGGACAAGTACACGGAGTACCGGATGCAAGTTTTGGCGTTCAACATAGCCGGCGATGGGCCGCGTTCCCTTCCGATCACCGTCAGGACCAAGCAGGCCATACCGGGTCCACCGCTGAACTTGCAATTCAGCAACATTACGTTGACGAGCCTGCGCGTGTCGTGGGATCCGCCCAAGATGCGGAACGGCGAGATTGTCGGATACTTTGTTTCTTACAAGACGGCCGTGCCCAACGATCGTAAGTTGGCCCATCCGCAATGTAATTCCATGTGCAGTTTTTGGATGATATTTACATTCGTAAACTTGGATTTCAGGCTTCAGCAAACAAGTCAAGCAGAAAGTTGTCGAAACGAACTTGCTCGTTCAATCGCTGGAGGAGGAAGTGACCTATACATTCATCGTCCAAGCGGAAACGCTAGATCGGGGACCGCCGATATCCGATAACGTGACGACCGGTCCGCAGGAGGGCTCGCCGCAACCACCGAGTAATCTTGTGCTGTCGAAGACGAGCTCCGGCGTGGATTTGCAGTGGACGAACGGAGCCACGGGCAAGGGTCCTATTCTAGGTTATTACATCGAGACTCAAAGTAAAGGTAAGTGTACTTATTTTTTTCATTTAGCTCTGAAATATTGTTTATTTTTAACATATACTGTGGTTAAAGGCTGTAAAAAACAGCTTTACACTGTTGATAAGGCACTTATAGTTATTCGACCTTTGAATAATCACGTTATTATTGTTTTATTTGACGACACAGGAAGGGAAGATTGGCAGCATTGTAAGTTTGAGAACATGCTAGAAGTGATTGTAAATGCATCCATCCAGTGAATGTTTTAATGTTCATGAGCCATTTGTACTGTAAAAATATAACAACAATGTTACGTTACGACCGTTGAATTGCATGGCATATATTTTTTGTAAGGCTGGTTAATAGCCTTTTTTCAAATAGAGAATATAATAGTTGATGAAAAAAAAAAAAAAACCAAGTAGAATAGGTATTGTCCAGCCTTGCTTTGTAATACGTCGAAAATTCCTCATCGCCAATTTTTTGTATAATGACATTGCCGTATTAACAACTCATTGTATAGGATTGTTAGCAGTCAAATACATTATGCGTTTAACATGAATTGCAGTGCCGCCAAATTTCTTACACTTTTTAATCAGAGCATTTTTATTTACAAAAAATTGCAGCAGTAGAGCTTGAGCTTACAATGTTTGTCTCGTATGTCATTAAGCTAGTGGCAGCTTGAAACTTCATTTCATTTTTCACTGAATGTGGGATGTGCTTCAAATACACAGTTGAGTATTATTTGTATTTTATTTTGTTCTAGATGATAGTCAATGGCAGACTGCAGTCCGAACGAGTAGTGGCTTGCTGTCAGAATTAAGTATATCGTATCAAAATTTACTGCCATCGACGTCGTACTTATTCAGAGTGATTGCTTACAATACTTATGGCATCAGCTATCCTATCCTTTCTACAGAAACGGTATTATAAATTATTTTGATATAAAATTTCTCTATTCTCATTGCATTGAATCATAAACGATTTGTCCCAACAGATTCTTACGCCTTCGAAATTGTACATCGAGTACGCGTACCTGCAGCAACGACCATTTTATAGAAAAACTTGGTTCATGGTGTCTCTGGCTGCCTCGTCCGTTGTCGTGATTATCATGGTCATAGCAGTGCTCTGCGTTAAGAGCAAGAGTTACAAATACAAGCGTAAGTCAGCTTTCTCTATGTTTATATTGTGGGAAAAAATTAATTTCATGCTAATGAAGCGACGATTACGATCTGCCAACAGAGGAGGTACAGAAAGTCTTGGAAGAGTCCATGGCAATGGACATAGACGATCGGCATGAGTCGGACCTCGAGTTGTACCGCTCGCGTCAGGGCATCAGCTCGAGTGGTGTCTCTGGTCTGTCCAACGGCTGCGGCACTCTGGGCAAACGGAGCACGCTCAGCCGCAAGCCGATGCACCCACCCCTGCCCGCGGTTTACGGAAAGTCGCCACCCCGGCCATCACCGGCGTCTGTGGCCTATCACAGCGACGAAGAGAGCCTCAAGTACGATGAGAATCCCGATGACAGCAGCGTGACGGAGAAACCGTCGGAAATAAGTTCCACAGACTCGCAGGTACTTGTGAAAAAGAGAACCTTATTTTTAAGTAAGAGTCCTCGTCTATAAGGACAATGGAATCTGATCGATGGATTTTCGCAGGTATCGGAGAGCGAGAACGAGAGCGTACAGTCGGATCCACATTCATTCGTGAATCACTACGCCAACGTGAACGACTCATTGAGGCAGTCCTGGAAGCGTCAGAAGCCGGTGAGGAATTACTCCTCGTACACAGACTCGGAACCCGAGGGCAGCGCAGTGGTGAGCTTGAACGGCGGGCAAATCATTATGAACAACATGGCGAGGTCGCGGGCGCCGCTGCCCGGCTTCTCCTCCTTCGTCTGATTTTAATAATTAGGTATTGGCGGAAGTTGATGATGATTATGATTCTAACTGTGTTACTATTAGAAAAGGCGAGAAACATAAAACGAGAGACCTGCCTGCTTGAATTTTGCGCGTCGAAAAGCCGGCAGTGCACGTATCTCCAAGCTGACGGCAAAATCTCATTGTGATATATATCGTTATTACGTTTACGTGTAATGTATTATTTATACTTCTTTTTTTTACTTTAGATAATTTTTATTTACATGCACATTCATCGTCCACTGTGCAGTAAAAAAAATTCGTTTGGGCGAGTCTGCCGTGACTTAAGATACTGTGCGAAGCGTGTGTTCAGCTGTTTTGTTCGTTAAATATCATTTTTACTCTTGTGCATTTCCATATTAGCTTTTTGTACTTTGCATTTCACTTTTTTACGCGACTATCTTTAATGAAAGAATATTAGCATAGTCCGGAAATCGATTGAATGTTTCATTAAATATTAAAGACAGAAGAAAGACTCAATGTTTCGTAGTATTTGACTGCAAATGAAACGACTTTTTCGTAGGTATTAAAAAAAAATTTTTTTTAGTAAGAGGACGACTGTCTTCCAGCAAACATATCGTATAAATTATCGTCAACCTTTTTATTTCGATTTATAAAATATGTACAAATTTGTACATATATACTTGATAAATTTCGAATTTCTGCGATTCATTTAAAAACAATATTGAAACTATATTAATATCATAGACTTAAATGAGTAAAGCAGTAGTTGCCTTATTGAAAATCAAAAAATATTTGACTTGTCAAAGTCTCGAGAAAATCGCAATTAGTATTATAATGTTTAAGTCTCAGAAGTAAGTAGACTTATTAATAATTAGAATAAATGTTACTCTGTCCGACAGATAAAGAATGCAAGAGTATGACTGTTCACGAGTGTGTTATTGAATTATGCAATTTTGCATATTGTAATATATTTTATTTTTATTCAGCTCCTTATTTGATTTAAGCTTGTTTATAGAAATATTAACAAAAAAAAAAGAAATCATTGTACCTTATGATTTTGAAAATATTCTTCATTATTAGATAAGAAAAAATTATTTTTTTTTTACGAATTTTTATGAACCGACTGGTGAGTTACATATCTTGAAAAGAGCTTTCCTAGATATAGCCATTACTCATATGCGAAACGACGGCGTACTTTCATGCTTGTAATCGTGTAACATTATTCGATTCCTTTGACCAAGCGAGAGAATTATTGTATAGAAAAGAAGGCTGACGACTCGATTGTAGTTTGAGTAATTCTTAATAATTAAGAATGTCGTAGCTGCCTTTAAGATAGTGGTAATTTTTTTTACTATTCATAAGCGTAATATTTATTGTCACCAAGTCATTCAATGAACCAAGAGTGTTGCTGGAGTGAATAATAATATAATAGCGAGCTTGTGGCATCTCAATTGCATGATAATTACATTGTAATTCATTTCTTACAATAAAGTAAACCATCATACGTTTTTGTAACAAGATAACTTATTGTTATTCACAGAAGCTAAGGGGCTCCTGTGACACTGCCAATAAACTTTTATGTTCAAATTTTCTATTATTTATAAAAGTTTGTAAGAAAGACCGAAAATAGATCCATATGTAATACGTAATTTGTTTAGAAAATTTATTTATTTATTTATTTATTACCCATGCATATGAAAGAAGTCCTTGGTTTTAATGCAATAATAAATATATCTGTTCAAATTAAATTGATGAAAAATGTTTGATCGCACAATAGTTAGATTTTGTCGGCTCTCGCCATACCACGAAAATGAATTTCACGCGTATTAATACTGTCGATACGGATGAATCTTTTTTATTTAAAAAAAGCATCGTTGCGGAATCGGGTTCGGATGTACAACTCCAGCATCTACGGCTCCCTTGTGTAAGATATTGAGGGCCGCAGCGAGTAAACCTG
>JAPYYV010020294.1:0-10304 GCA_030522625.1 Copidosoma aretas
TCGCTCTCTTTTCTTGCTGCTCTTATCGCCGCCTTGATCACGATTGCGATCACGGTCACGATCACCGTCACGACCACGATCACCATCCTTCTCGTAATACTGTCTGTACAAAACGAAAATTGAATTGGGTACTTGATTCATCGATGAAAGATTATTCATCCGTATTAGTTTTTTTGCAGTTTGCTCAATGCATGATCGTGTTCGTTTATTCGAAGAGAAATTAAAAGCTTGGATTAAAAACGCATGAAAATTTTCAGTTTTACATTTTGTCCGATTCTATGATTTAACAGTATCCTGCATTGAAATAGTATATTTCGTACGAGTTCGTGAAGAAGCCTTTACGCACGAGTTTCGAATACTATTTTTCCTCTGATAACCCAAAATCAAGCGATGAAAGTGCTATTTTGAGGTTAGAAGACGGAAAAAGCTTTTTCATATCAGTGTGTGGAAAATCGCTAATTGTTCCATCACGGGCGGTTTCAGAGCATGCTGCGCTCTCGGTAGAAAAATAGTATCCGCCACTAATGCGCGTCCGGCCAAGGCGATCACAACGGTCCCTCGAGCCCAGTGATCGCCCTGGAGAGATGCATTATTGAAAAAACTAGTGTACTGGTCGATTTTTGGACGATTTTTGACAGACTATCGTTATTTCAAGTGTCCGGCCGTCTAACAGGAAGTCAATCGGAACGTTCATGAGGGCCTGCTTAGCCTTACACGGGCCTCCTACGGCAGATGGCTTGATTCGCAGGTGCCCATCGAACTTTTACGCAACGCCAACCGTGGCAAAAATCAAAATCTAACTGAACATAGAAGACAACTAAAAAAATAATTTTATGTATACTTCCTTATTATAATATGTAGTGATATCGTAGAATGAAAAACAAAAATATTTTTTCAATCTACGTAGATTACACAAACTCTCACATAAAATTATTTTGCAATATAGCTTAGACAGGTGGATGTTCATCATGAAAAATTTGTATCAGCCCATCAAAAATTTTAATCTTACTCGCTTAATGAAGTAATTTTTATCCAAAAAATAAGCCTAGTGATATGAAATAATAGAACTTACTGAAAATTGGAGATATTAAAGATCAAATTGTCCTAAATCAACACTAATTTTTTCAATACATGTTATAACCTCAATACCAAAAAACATCACGATAAAAAAAGCGAGAAAAAGCGTAGTTAACACGTGTTCTTATTGGGTATAGCCACAATAATAGCAGTAAATGCCGATAGAAATAACACAGGTCAACAAAATTGAAGAAATTAACATAACAATGTTTAAACAATAACCGTGCAAAGTTTCAACCTGTGTTATACGATTATTTGCAAAGCCATTAATTAAAAACCACCGAAAATAGTCCAAATGCAAATAACTTAGATCTTGAATGAGGATCCACATAAGATATTGTCACTTGTGATGTCAGTCTTGTGTAATCAATACAGTAGTGCGATTCCTCGAGATGCCCCGGCTTATGAAAAAACTTGTAAAAAATTCTTCTTTTTATAAGCTATCAAATGGACAATTAATACTTGACATGTTCACTTGACGAGTTGTGGCGGGAAAAGAAGTGAACGGAAAAACATTTTTTTTCTATTCTCGCGAAAGTCTGATCACACCAATATTGAAATATGACAGCAAGCAATGCCTAATGCAGAATAAATTTTAATTATATTTAAATAACTTACACAGATGGTTAAAGAAAACTGGCTTGTCCCTAGCACTCGTAATAAAAAATAGTGGGTCATGCAACTATACCTCCACTTGCTGCAGAGTACACTGTTACATTACTTTATTGTATTACATTAATATACGTATCAAGTCAACACGTTTATTGCTCATTCGAATTCTTCATCAAATGAAGTTTTTACAAGTATTTCCTGCATCCTCTGGGACGTCTAGAGGAATTGCACGATTATAATTACACAAAAAGTGCGAGTTTTAACGGTCATTGGACATTAAGTACAACCGAGTTTTGCGTAATCTTCGACAGACGTTGCAAGTATTAAAATACCATAGGTTGCGGTTACATATAGAGCTCGTTCCGCGAAACCACTTGAGCCCGTACACAAGAGTGTAAGAGAAAGAGAGGGAGAAATAGAAAGATAAAATACATGAACCAACCTCTCTTTCACTCTTACAGCCCTTACAGGCTCAAATGCTTTCGTGGTACGCGTTACGCGCTCCATAATATATTCCATGTGATGCATGAATATATCATATATGTATAGGTATAAGTATCGCCCCTCCGTGACTTCAAACTCAACAAATTTTGAATTGTTACAATAAGCAAATAACTGAAAACGTATGACTTGGCTTATTCAGACGCCAGAATTATTTATTTAATAGCCCGCGCACTCGAAGCCAACTCGTCGCCATGTGTAGGTGTACGCTGGCGCGCTTTTTTTATCTCCACATGGCGGCAAGAGAAAAAGAGGAGGCAAAAGCGCGCAGCTGTTTTTCTCTGCCTGATCTGGCTTGCTTCTCTTTGCGACATGCCATTATTATTATCATTATTATTATTATTATTAATAATATTATATACCAAGTTCGTATGCTAATTGTGGCGTTTTTGGCTTGCGTGGCCGCACTTTTAACTAATGGGGATGTTCACCCCGCAAGCTCTATCGCCAGTGGCGCTACTGCAGATAAGCCATCATGGCTTATCTGTAGTAGCGCCACTGGCGGTAGAGCTTGCGGGGTAAACATCCTTATAAGTACGACGCGCACGCACGCACGCAGAAAATGTAAAAAACTTCAACAGTGAACGCACCGTTTATTATCCTCGGGATACCTCGGCATCTTGCTGGCTGAGGGTACTGCTGCAGTAGACTGAGTATACAAGTTTGAGGGCTCCTCCAGGTGCCGGGAATATCAGGGAGATCGTTGTAGATGTTTTGCCGATACTGTCAATATTCAATAAGTAAAAATTATCACCTATAATTAATGGTCAAGTACTTACAGTATGGAGGGAAAGAGCGTACTTGGCTGTAACGGGGGGCCTAGCTAGGCTACCATTGTGCTAGCTAGTTCACTGAGGTTGTACGAGGTTGAACTGGGTATGTATCGATAGAATCAACGATACAAACTTGAATGATCTGATGATAAGCGGATGCTCGTGTGGTTGCTGATTGTTCGATGGCTCGTTGATTTAAAAATCATCCGGTTTAGCTTGGACAGTCATCTTTACTGAAAAATGGGTACTTGGTATGAATTTTAATATCAATCACGGTAAAACCTGATGGTATTGTGTGAACGTCATATTAATATTGGGTAATCTATGAGTTGGACGGAAAAAGTGTGGCGTGCAATCGTTTCGTTACTACAGAAAGTAACAATGATAATGAGTTTGTAAAGTAACTTTCTCCTCACGGGATGGAACTGGTATCAACGCTCAAAAATTTTTGAAACAATTTTCCGTTGCATCCGCTGATCGGCCTCATTATAAGATCACAAGCAAGCGCTACTGGGGTATATGCATAAATACGTTATGCTATGATATCTGGATGAAGAGCAAACTAGTGTAGTGTTTTGAATTAGAGGTAAAAGGGAAAAACTATGTAATAATCAATAAAAAAGTTGGGAAAAAAAATCGAACCACTTGCAATATGGTTTACAAATACACAAAGCACAATCACAAAAATATCCTACTCTCAAATCATTGGGCCATCAACTTTGACCAAAATGAAGTCTGCCTGTGGTCAGGATTTTCTTAACGGTTATAATAATGTACTTTTCTCGAAAACCATGAAAAAATCTTCGGGCTCAAAGATAATACTAATTTTTATAGTCTCGGCTTGTGATTTAAGAGAAATTAACTTACAAGATCGTCCACTCTTGTGCAATGTATTGTTCCTAAACATTGTGGGGATCCGAAATATTGTTAGGTATTATGCTAGTGTTACGTGGGATATGCTTTGCGGTCGAGTGGCGCTGGCGAAACAAGTGCTCAGCGTGATTTATTAATGTTCTTCATTGAATAAAAGATCGAGTGGAGAGCTGCGTATGCGCGACCGATCTACTTGTACTCCGAACTCCGACTCACTCGCCCGGCTTCTCCTTACTGACTCTGCCTCGACCGACTTCTTCGTCTCGCGAGCGGTCCTCGCTTATCAATCGTGTAACATGATGAGTCAAACCTCGAGAGAAGGGCGCGCGTACCGATGTGCTCCGCATGTCGTACCTGACATTAGTCATTTAATTTATATAATTTCTAAAAACATTTCGTTATAATTATTGTTATTTTATGTGTCTGTAATTGTTGTACAATGCCCCGGAAACCAATATCTCTATTAGCGACGGGAACCAATTTGACTACGACCACTGCAGAGGTAATACTCAATGCCGATTATTATTTGGGATCCGCTTATGAGAAGAAAATGATCTGCTGCATTGTACTCTTGCTCTTTTTTTTTTTATGCTGAATGAAATAATATTGATTTTTGCGCCTGAACCGGAGAAACGGAGCTGGACCAAACGTCACTTTAGGAAAACGCTACTATAGTCACTATAGACATCGTCACTAAATTATTAGATCCATGTTGCAAATTTCATTGCACTCAACCCGATTAACTACTGCATATCTGAAAACCGCAAGTGATGATGAGTCGAATCGTGCAGGCAGAATCAGATTTTAACATAATCTAGAGTCTGAAATAGAAGATTTTTTTTCCCTGTCCAGCCCATTTCCGAATTTTTTATTTACCAATAATACCTCGAAAATTATTGATCCGCGGATAAAAATTCAAGTAGTGCAAAGAAAATTTCCGCGTGTGAGGAGGAAAAATCGTTTAAGCCTGTCGATCAGTTCTACACGCCATAGCTTTTCCGCACATAGGATGAAAGTGAGCGAGTATACCTATACCACTATACGTATATTATACATCCACACATGACCCAGAGTGCAGCGCGAGAAAGCTTATTAGGAAAATAGAAATTCTCTCCTGGACCCCCTCCCGTCCTTACTGTGCCCCTACTCGCAGCTATCACGAGATACACACATATAAACGTACGTGTACACATTATTCCAGGCACGTGCAGGATGCTGGGATGCGTCGTCGCTCGTAAGTGCTGTTATGTATGGGTTATATATATACGTGCAAAAGGAGGCCGAGAGCCTTGCACATACAGCCATACTCGCATACTTTATATTTACTATAAGGAAAAGGCTGGCTTGCGTCCATACACGTGTACATGGGTCATTTCACAAAAACTGCGATATTTCATGAAGCTGACATGTTTGGAAACAACGCATTTTATTATTTTGAGTCAAAACTTTTTTAAAACAGCGTTAACTAATTCTCTCTGGATAGCCCTTTTGAAATCAAGTCAAAAAGACAATTGTCGTGGCCGACGGATGGAAAAAAACCGTAGATGTCGAATTGCGGCTAAAAAGAGAAAGTTTGCCGAGTTGCGGCTGAGCGATAATCGCTGTTTCTTCGTGTGGAATTGCGGCTACGCCTTTTTTTAATCACTGTCGAATTGCGGCTAAGTAACTTTCCAATCACTAATTGATGTACAACGGCATTTTTCCGTCACAATTTACTCAGGCTTCGGACTGGCAGTCTTTAAGAACAAAAAAAAAAAAACTGTCGTGTTTAAAAAAATGTGATTTTCGTGCAATGAGCAAATTAATCCGTCATGGTCATTTTTATGCACACATCTGGTGGAAAATTCCGGAGTAACGATACAAACGTAAATATGTTAGGGTGTGTTGAAGTAAGCTCTTGATTTCTGTGTGAGTGGAACGCTTCACAGTTGTATGTAGTGCGACAAATGTTGGTAGAAAATTTTGCCCACGTCTTGGGTGGATACGGCGCTTCTTTTGTTATGTAGTTCAGTAGAACATAGTCACAAAATGCATGAAGTGCAGGATTGTTTGGCAATAAGCTTATTAGATCCTCTACGAAGCAGTCTTCGGCTGGAAAGACCGACTGGCAATGTTTATCTTGAGGTAGTTTGTACATAATTGTTCAAAATAGACGTCGATGAAATATAGATGTATGCGTGAATAATTACAGTTATACATCAAAACCACAGTATTAGGTATTGATCAACGAATACGACGGAATATAAATATGAGCTTGTATACTGTAAATATATTACAGACGTGATTTATTCTGATAGGAAAATCACACAGCCGCAATTCGACAGTAACCATGAAGAGAAAAAACCCAGCTGCAATTCTACATAAATTAGAAAAATTGAGCTTATCACTCAGCCGCAACTCGACACTGATCAAATGCTTACTTTCACTCCAGCCACAACTCGACATCAGCCGAAAAAACAGGCCAAAATGTCATCACCGTAACGCAAAGCATTTGAAAATTTCGTTTTTAGCGGCCCATACTGCCCATGTGTTAACTTTTTCATTTTTTCAAAATGTGTTTTCCAATAATCTGAACCTCCTAGCAGCCTTTTTTGTAGTTTAGATCGATAAACAAATTTTTTGAAAGTGTAGACGCCTAGGTTTGACACTTTTGAATAGCGCGAGACAAATGATTTAAGTAGAGCCAAGTGGTCCATTCTTTGACATTTTGATTTTACCATTTTTTAGGGTAAAGCGAACAAGTATATCGACCAATTTTTTTTAACTAAAAATTCGAACGCGACTACTCGCAGTGTCATCGTGAATAGAGAGAGTTATGCTGGCTAAAATAGGCGTTCATTACCGCAATGCCCCTAATCTCGGAGGTATTTAAAAATATCAACGAGGTGACTGTAGTGTACGAAGGCTAATGGTATGCATATGTACAAAACTAAATTTCGTTGGAAAATCACTATGTGTAACTTCAGAATTGCCAAAAAAGTACCATTACGGTAATGAAAGGTCTGCAATGCATTTTTGAAGTTCATCAAAAATCCCATTTAAATTAACATCGGTTTTCTAAAAATGACGAAAAGCTGTGCCCTAAAATTTCCAGCTAGTTTGGACCTCCCATAACGTACAGAAAAAAAACCATAAAAAAAATCAAACACCAAATTTTGAAAATCTTATTTCACACGCCGAAATATCACGTTTTTCGTGAAATGACCCATGTATGTACAACGCAGCAGCGGAGATGAAGGGAGGGCTGCATGGCAGATCTTCGATCCCTCGAGCATTAGGCACATGCTGTATGTATATACGGAGGCTCCGGGGCAGTTGTACATATATTATGCTCGTACCTGCACGTACGAGATGTAGATGGTTCACGGTTTTTACGGTATACTCGACGCTCGGCTTCTGTATGGATCGCTTCCGCCGCTGCTGTACTTGTATATATTTCCTGCCCCTGAGCCTCTCTGTGTACTACTTATATAGAACAGGTGCAAAAACGATTGAAGGAGAATAAGCGGCACAAACGCGACGCGCCGAGCGACGCGCAGTGCAGTGCGTCATGTATACCGATGCAAGGTTTTTCTGTAAACGTGTGTATGAACAATAGCATACTCACTTGCTCTTTACTTGGATATTCCCCCCCCCCCCCCCTCTCCCAACATCACAGTTTAACTCACACCGGTGCTGCTGACGCGTGTAACCTGGGCGAGGATTATCGGTAAAGTTTCGGCATCGGGGGGAATAATGTTGCGGCATCGGGGCGAAAGTTCCGATTTTGAATATATAATCCTCGTTGGCGGGATTTTTCTTCCTTCGAACTCGAGAGACGAGATTGTGCGGTGTGATGCAGGTTTTTGTTTTTTGTTTTTAGTTGTGCAAAAACCAAATCTGCGGAGAGCTGCTTTTGAAACTACACTGTCACGTCGGCGGCAACGTACGTTTCGTCGAGCCTGAGCTTTCGCTCGTTGGCTCAGGATCGGGTGCCCGTGCTCGCTGAGGGTTGTTGGGGGCGCTCCGTCGAGCCGATCGTCGGGCAACCCTTGTTGCTCGTTCGGCAGGACCGGAAGAAAAAGTATTCGTTATATTTGCTTACTATTGGTCACTCGAAGAGAATCGCGTTGGTGGTGGGCCGCGAGGGAGGAATCGAGCGCGGTCGCGTTTTCAAGGGTCCGGTTGGACACTCCTCGACGGACATTGGGCATGCCCGCGGAAGGAGACGTACGTCTCTGTATATACGTGGGACCTGGACACGAGTCTCGCTGAGTGTGCACTGAAAATTGCACGGGCTGGCCGAAAGCTTATATAGCCGATAATGTTCGATCTCTCTCTCTGCTCGGATGACCCAAGGGGCCCAACGCAGTAAAATTTAGGCTATAGCCAGTATCCTGTTGTGGAAGGGCGTCCTCGCACACTTTCGCCGATTTTCCTGGGCTGTGATCCCCTTGTGTCAGGGAGAGGGTTGGAGTTGGTCATACCTTCTTCTTTCCGTCTTTCTTTTCGTCTTCGAAAATTAAAAATATTACCTCGCAACGAAACATTGATGCTCGTGGTAATGCTCTCGGGATTAGTCATTTACTCGTTGTCAGTCGAACACGAGCTCGTTGTAAGAGAGAGGTAAGTATAATTAAGTTGCTCACTCGACTGAATAGTCTCACACTTAATTGTTAACTGACCATCAGGTCGTCGAATACAATAAAAATAATTAAATTGTTTTTTGAGGCCTCTTATTTTTATAATTTTCCGTTCATTATAATCATGTGTGTTTATTGTTACGGTTGTATGGTTACATTATACTATTTCGTTATAATCATAATTAGATTAACGTAATAGGTACGGCGTGAACGATTAACATGACATATTGTTGCGCGTGGCGCACGATTCAGGCCCATAAGCTTGCCTGCTGATGTAAATGATTCAACATTATCGTGTGTAGTAAGAAAAAAAAAGGGAGAAACCTCGAATGTTGGCTGTGTCACTGTGCATGAATGCATGCTCGCATACCCGCGCATACCTGAAAGGTGAGGAATGTCAAGAGCGTGGAGTCGTTTATGGATCGCCCTTTGACCATCACTGCTCTGGCATCAGAGATGGGAAAGCGTGAGTTGTATTGCAGGTCTGTTATGTCGGTGACGAAAGACGGATCGACAGAGGAGAGATAGGAAAGAGCGTCACAGCTCGCTCGACGTGGAAATAGTGCTTGTAGGACCTTTTGAAATAAACATTTCGTGAATTTCCTGACGTTGCATCGACGTTACACTATACCTCTATAGCAGCCGAGAAAGAAAGACACGAACAGCTGAATTCGATGAAAAGAGAGGGCACAGAGACACGCTTTTTGCTTCGCTGCCAAAGAACTACTCAGCTGCAGAAAACCCTGGCTTTTTCAAAACAAGGATTTTCCGGAAAGCGTCTTGACAAGAGGGGGGGGGGGGGGGGATTTACTACCGGAGCCGTCGCCGGGGTTAAAACGCGAAAGTTGGAACGGGCCGCGGGCTGTTGGCGGGAAACCCCCCCCAAGGGCTTCCGCGCCGTTTTGCGAAAAGCGCGAACATCGTCGTTACTTTGATGTCGACAACTGTACCCTATATACTACATACCGTTGAATTTGCGCGCCTCTTCGAGAGTGATGAAAACGAAAAGGCAACTTTTGTGGCTACTTACTGGGGTGGCCCTGCTTCGCCCACAAAAAAACAACACTTACACGTCAGTTAGGTTTGGGAGTACGCTGAAAAAACAATTTCGTCAATACGAATAAACGTTTATTCGAATGCAAACAAATAAATGTTTATTTAAATCTATTAAAAAATTCATCACGGACAATTGATTTATGGAATTCAAATAAAGATTTATTGATTTTAATAAACATGTATTTGATTTTAATAAATCTTTATTTGTTTGTATTCGAATAAGCGTGCATTTGTACTGACCAAATTGCTTTTTCAGTGTTTAATAGAGTTCTAAAATATTTGATTTCTCGATCGAACAATTACAGTTTTCGTCGAATTCCATAATTTCGTAAAATACGACATTAATGACACTTTTTTTCACACAAAACTTCCAAAACCGTGCGCCCACTGCTGGAGAGTTGAAATAGTAGATTTCGAACGAGGTCGGAAAGGCTTGGATTCACGAACCGAGAAGTTTAAATTAACGAGGTTCGCAAAGAAGTCTTCACGAACGAGTTACAAGTATTATTTTTCCATCTGAGAACCCAAAATCAAGCGGTGAAAGTGCTACTTTGAGGTTACAGGGCAGACTTAGTAGTTTTCGTCACAAAAGTGCGATCGCCCTGGTTGGATCGCACTTGAGTGGCGGACACTGTTTTTCCTACCGAGGGTGCACCAGCCTCTCAAAAACGCCCGAAGTAGGAAAAAAACGTTTTCCGTCTTCTAACCTCAAAATAGCACTTTCACCGCTTGATTTTGGGTTATCAGACGGAAAAATAGTATTCGAAACTCGTGCGTAAAGGCTTCTTTA
>JAPYYV010020300.1:0-10060 GCA_030522625.1 Copidosoma aretas
GCTGCTCGCCCAGCTTGGGTAGTCTGCCTGCCCAAAGTGGGTGAGCAGACGGCCCAAGTACTTGGGTACGCCGCTCACAGTAATATTGGTAAGTCCGCCAGCCCAACTTTTTTCCAGTGTAGGCTCAATCAGAAAGATTTCAATTTTGATTGATGGTTATTCGGAAAAACATTTTAAACCCTGGGTGTACCTGTACGTGCGCTGACAGTGATATTTGTTACAGAAATTATTTTCAGGACCAATTCGTTTACCACATTACGATCATGATAATTATAAAATTTCACAATTTCACTTCGATTCAATCATTTATAGGTAATACGATCAAAGCTTATATCATCGCTTGGAAGAAAAAAGATACGAATAAAAAAAAGGACTTCAAAAGGTAAGTTTGTCTGAACACAAAGAAAGGTACCAATTCGGTCGAGATAAAAGTAAGGTACCAATTCATCCGAATTCGATAAGAGGTATTTTTACGGACACAAAAGAGTGAAAACTTAAAAATTTTGGTCTGTGAAGTTTTCATTTATCTATAATGTATAGGCAAAAATTATTAGGATTTTGCTTCTTTTGTGTCAGGAGAAAAATCTCTTATCGAGTTCGGAAAAATTGGTACCGTTCTTAGCACTTTTCGACATTAATAACTTTTTCACCATACTGCGACGGAAGTAGGAACTTTTCTCCCGCTTCGCGAGAAAAAAATTCCTCCTCCCGGCGCAGGATTGATGAAAAATCGTATACGCAACCCGAGGCTAAGCCGAGCCTAATGTACCATTTTCCTCTCAAGCGACGATATGTACATTGAAGAAATCCGCCAAAAACATTTGTAATTTCGTGATTGTTCTTCAACTTGATAAATTTTACGACAAAAAACTTTGTGATTAAAATGTTGTAACTTATAAATGATATTTTGATAAAAATTGTGATATTTCCCAAAAAAATACCATTTAACAAAAACAAAAGGTCAGGTACGTTTGATGAGTTAAAATTCAAGATTTATAATAATCTATGAAACATAAACACAGTAGCAATAAAATTATTTTTATTAAATATATCGTCAGACTTGCAAAGTAATGAAATTAAAATCAATAAAGAGTAAGTTTTATGTTTTATTTGTTGCAGAATACTGTTATCATTCTGTATATTTATCGAACCATAATAAAATCAAACCAAGTAATTTGTACTCTTGAGTTAAAGTATAGGCTAACGTTGCGCGCATCAATATTGATATGTCAGTTGTATTTGTAGTGTTTATGTCATAACTATGTAAAAATAAATCGTGATATTGTATTTATATCGTATGTTAGCCCATAGCGTACATCAAGAGTAAAAATTACTTACTTTGATTTTGTTATTGGGCAAGAAATAAACAGAATGATGACAGAATTCTGCACCAAAAAAAACAAAACTTGACTTTTTATAGATGTTGATTTCATTACTTTGCAAGTCTGATGATGTATTTAATAGTATTAATGTTACTGACACTGTATTGATGTTTGAGAGATTATTATAAATTTTGAACTTTAACACATTAAATGCACCTGACCTTTTATTTTTGTTAAAAGCTAATTTTCATAGAGATATAAGATAATACAAAATTTTGAACTTAAATTTATTACAGTTTTAAAAAAAAATTTTTTTTTGAATAAATAGTATTTGACAAGTAGAACTGCTCATATGATCGATTTCAGATCCGTGCTATCTTGTAGTGGCGAAATTCGAACATTGTCCACGGTAAAGCGGTTATTTATAACTTAAATAGGTGTACAACTCTTTCGGAAAACTAGCAACCCCGTTCACTCAAACTTTTAGTAGATTGATACTTAAATAAAAAAAATATAAAAGCTTAATAGGAGGTCTCTGCGAACTTGTATAGGGCTAAGACATAAATACTTCTGTACCGAAAACCGGTTTATCACGTTTGCTCATAACTCTTCTTTAAAAACTTTCACCCATGTTCATGTAATTCAAAATTATTAACAGGCCAGTCAATACCAAAATGCTTTTTTAAAACTTTTTAAAAATTCCATTCAAACAAACATGGGTTTTCTAAAAATCATAGTACAGCCAGGCTCAAAAGTTGCCAGCTAGTTTTGATCTAACACAACATAAAAAAAATAATGAAACAATAAATATTTAAAAAACATAAATATTTGAACAGTAAATTTTGAAAATTTTTTGAAACGCATAAAAGTATATCATTTTTCGTAAAATGACCCGTGCATGAATAATCACTGCAAACTCACTATATAGGTAAAAATAACTTGTATTTAAGTGCAAGTTAACGAAAGTGCGTATCTTACCCTTTGTTCGTCCATTGTGTGACTCTACTCTCCAATAGGTCTTCTGCAAATCAATTATAAAAACAAATAAGATCCACTACGATGAATGTTCACGATAAGTGACAGCAATTAACATTTGTATCGGTGTCTCACGCACGTGTTTGTCATATTCTCCTTATTTCGAATGGATTACTATGCACTCTCATACACACCCAAATTGCGAGAAACGTTTACGCTAATTATACTGTTACTACCTGTTGTCTGTTCTGGCAATATAGAGCGGACATAATCAGTGAAGGACCGGGAAAAATTATTTGGATCCATTTTTTTTTGCTTTGCTGTTCAAAATGTGGTACTGTACCTGAAAGTTTATCGTGGCACCCAGAAATGTGGTAAAATATTGTTTAAACTAATATTATTTAAACTAATTATAAAAATAAAGTTTCATGTTCCGAACAAACTTTTTTCGTATAATTCATCCTAAAATAACCAAAAAATAATTGTAGACATTTTTCTCTAAGTTCGATAGATTTTGAGTAAAAAATTCTATAAGTTCCAAAAAATCGAGAAATGGGTGATTTTCAGCGCTTAAAAAGAATAAGATGGAATAATTGTTTCCTTGTGCAAACATTTTTTTTTAATACTTTAATATATGTATAATGATATCCTACATAGATATGTATTATTATAGGTATGTAAGTTCCCTTTGTTTAAATTTTCAACAATGCATTTACACGTACGCCAGCGTGTATCTGTTTATATGTATATCTATAAATACGTGTGCTTAAACATGCGGTGGATCGGTCGGCTAGGTTGTGGATCGGCGCGCGGGGGAAACCGTGGTTATATTCCCGGCAAGTGTGACTTTTTCGAGCAAGCACCTCTGTGGATTTTCACGTGTGCGATTATGGAAAAACATGGATGCATGGACGCTCACGAGTAACAAAAACGGCACTCTGGACCGTCCACAAAAGTGAAACTTGGTTAAAAACACTTTATGTCTCATGGGATAAAATTCTTCGTTACTGTTGATAACCAGTGCGGCAAACAAACATAATGTACTTGCCTGCGGAAAGACAGTGAGTACCCGTTCCTCCACGCAGAGGCACTTACAATCATATAGGTACACTCCATGGGAGCAAGTAAAGAAGCCTTAAATCTAATGTTTATATATACTTACATGAGATCTGCAACATTCTCTACTTTTTCTCCGTAGGTGTGTAATGTACTATTTTATAAGTCATTTTCCAAGTCCCAATAAAGTCAAAATCACAAGATGTGCAACGTCATGTGTAATTTTCTTTTGAAAATCTTTTATTTTGAAAACGAAGCACCAGTTATGATTGCTTTGCTTGCTGTCTGATCCAAATCAAAAAGTCAAACTTGCAGACACTGATATATTGCAAGTTAACGGTAAAAAAAAATGTTGAAGATCCACTCAGTAGGCTTAAGTCCACATTTCCAATCCACTGCCATGCCAGCTAAATGTCAGGGAGCAAATCCAACGTAACCTGACCTTTTGCGTATACCTCCCATTCCCATGTCAACTGTAGCTTAACCTTAATTTCAAGTAAAGTCTGATTTCTTTCGATTTAAAATTAAATAGAAATACCATGGTCCCCTGCGTTTAGTCGCAGGAAATGCTGTTTTCAGTAAGGAAAACCTGTGCAGATAAATATTTGAAAACTAATCCTTCACAATGGTACACTTTAACTATTTTGAGACTAAATCATTAGGTTTTTCATGTCTTATGCATTCCCATTTTTCTTTTTTATGTTGATATATGCTCCATTCAGCTTAAAAACTCTCGTGTCCGGTGCTCACGGCTTAAAATTTTGTATCAACACTTATAAGTTCAGTGTACTGTGCAACTTCAATTACAATAGAGATAAGTGATGTATGCTGCTGTGCACAGCTGTTTAAAAGAGTGCCATACTATGTGCACAGTAATACAGAAGTGTGATATTTGTCTGTTACATTGCATGCGAATTGTACGGGTAATGGGTGGTGCCTCTATGGTTGTATTTAAGTTATTAACAGTTCACAATACACTGAACTTATAAGTGTTAATACAAAACCTTAAGCCATGAGCACCGGACACGAGAGTTTGTAAGCTGAATAGAGCATATATCAACATAAAAAAGAAAAACGGGAATGCATAATACATGAAAAACCATATGACTTTGTCTCAAAATGATTTGAAGTGTGTCATTGTGAAGGATTAGTTTTCAAGTATTTATCTGCAAAGTTTTTCCTCACTAAAAACATCATTTCCTGTGATGAAATGCAGGGGACCATGGTATTTCTATTAAATTTTTAATCGGAAGAAATCAAACTGTACTTGAAATTGAAGTTAAGCTACAGTTGGCATGGGAATGTGGGGTATACGCAAAAGGTCAGGTTACGTTGGATTTGCTCCCTGACATTTAACTGGCATTGCAGTGGATTGGAAATGTGGACTTGAGCCCACTGAGTGGATCTTCAACATTTTTTTTACTGTTAACTTGCAATATATCAGTGTCTGCAAGTTTGAGTTTTTGATTTGGATCAGACAGCAAGCGAAGCAATCATAACTGGTGCTTTGTTTTGAAAATAAAAGATTTTCAAAAGAAAATTACACATGACGTTGCATATCTTGTGATTTTGACTTTATTGGGACTTGGAAAACATTGACAGGTGTGGGCAACAAGTTACTAGTGATATATCTCTACTTACGTTCACGCTCACGGTTGCAACGGCGTCTCCGGAAACTGGCGAACGCAGTTATCCGCTCACGGCCTGAATTAGTATAATGTAAAAATCTCCATCTTGACTCATAATAGCGAAGCCACCACACTTCCTTAAAAATCGATTTTTGACAAATCAGTGAGACGGAAATGTAATCGTGAGGCAATGCGATAAAATACGAACTTGTATACCCATTATACCCATTATACTAACACCAACGGTTTCCCCTTTAATGGCATCAACACTGCAATTTATGAGAAATAAAGTCTTATCTGTAAAAAAAACGTTTACACGATGCATTGGAAAAAAATGTAAATTCGTACTATGCACTTCACTGTACAAAAGATTACTTTTAATTTGTAAGTAGGGTGCGCACGCTTCTTCCACGAATTCAGCGAAAATGCACGAACAAAACAATAAGAAACGCGCGCTGCACGTCCAGACAAAGAGGATGCATCAATCTAATGTCTCGCTCGTACGTACTAAGAAAAAGGGAGATTATTCAACACAACGAGGTATACAATAAAACGCTATCACTGCTATTGTCGGAACAAAAAACAACTCACAATTTCTGTATAGTACGTATGCATTGGTTTTCCCGCTATTTCTGCGAAAACCACACTACAGACCACCACGTGCACGGAAAATACGACAAACAATGCGCGAGACACTTCTAAGCCGAGAGTAATAATAGAAATGTCTCCATGTCCATTAATAATACTAGTATTCTTGAACCAAAGCAATTTTTTATGTACGCACCATCAAAAGTAGATCCAACACAATGCACAGAGCGGACTTTCCTATGAGAACCCTAGTACACAGAAAAGTACATTTGATAATCAACACTTAGCCGACGGTGTGGCGTTGCCGATTGCCCGATATGTAATACGACCAGTATCTACAAGACAAGAGGCAAAACGCAGTCCAAGCTGCACAGTGGTGGAAGTACGGCGGCCTCTCGCAAGCAAAGCAGCTCGTCTTCTACCTATGACGCCTTCTCTTCTGTTAACTAATAGCTAACTGCGAGACACTCGGGTATATAAAAGAATTGTCGCCCGTCGAGCCACACTGTGGAGTATTTACTAATGATATTATACTCAAGAGAAATTCCCACATCAGTACCTATACTTTACTAACGAATCTGCGGAAACTAAGTACATGAGCGTTTAGGCGGCCGGGGCGGCGCGGGCAGGGCCGCCCGGCAGCACTAATAGTACTAGCACGCGTTGATGATTGCGGCGGGTAGTGCGGACGAGCGGCCATCTTAAATTATGTATAGAGCAAGCACAATCAGTTGTTGATTAGAAAAAATTATTTGCAAGCAGTTTTACAGTGCTATGTTGTTTAAAATGTGCTACTGAATATATAATAGCATCTTGTTAATCAGAAATGTGGTGAGATATTGTTTAAACGAACTTTTTCATACAAAATCTTGAAATTTTTAAAAAATTGTGATCAAAAAAATTGTTTAAAGTTTGAAATCATTCAGAATGAAGCGATTTTAAGCTCTCTTAGACTCAAGAAAAAAATGAATTTTCGCATGCAAAAATTTTATAAATAAACTATAATAGGTATGGTGGTCATACCAAGACTTGTATTTATGTAGGTATTTAGATTCCTTTTTTTTACCGTAACGTCACTAACTGCTTAACTACTACTTACATCTAAAACATCGACTACGCTAAACTGCTAACCAATGGGCTCAGAAGATGACAAAGTTTGTGAATTAGGCTCCTGTTTATTGAGTTAAAACTAAGCTTTATCTTACTACAATATTTCTTGTTCGTAAAATAAACTTTTTTGACTTCTAACCTCAAAATAGCACCTTCGCCGCTTGATTTTAGTTTCTCAGGCAAAAAAAAAGTATACGTAAACCTCTCGGTTCGTAATTACAAGCCTTTGCGAACTCGTCCGTAATCTACTATTTTGACATACCATGACGTAAAGTTCGTTCTTTATGCGTCACCTACTAGCCTGTAAACCGGTGCATGTACGCCCCGCAAGCCTCATGTCATAACGGACACTGCTTTGCGTTGTGTTACTCGCTTTTCTCTGATGTGTACAGCGTTGGGTGAGAGCAGCGCAAGAAAGTGTGTTGTGAAATCGGCTTTAAATTTTATTCCCTGCCAGTGTCGGTGTACAACGCGCATGCGCACGATTTTCTCTCTCACTTCCTCTTTCGTAAACAAACAGCCAGCTGATACCCATGCCAAACGTGCAATCATAACCTTTCCTTCGTTGTTTACTCATGCAAATAAGAAGAATGCAAATTATGAAAACGAAGTACTTAATGCGATAGATGTTTTTATGAAGCTGAGAAATAACGTCGGAATGGGTGTATGTGTGTAAGCCGGTGTTTACATCTTTTAAGTTGTAAGGCTTTTGAGCCTATTCTGTCGATAGCATACAACAACAGATAGTTTGAGGTTTGAGAAAAACGTTAGAAAACAAAGACGCACCCTAGTGTATTCAGTATGTAAGTATGTGCATACTTATACGTTAGCAATCACAGCATTGCTATCATCTTTTTTTTTTAGTCGTTCGATCGGTTTTGTCGGTGTCATGAATACACAGACAAAATATATGTCATGCATGCAGTATAGTGCGAGTGAGCGAGAGACCGCTCGACAGAGCAAATATTAGGTCTCAATAATGCTCCAATGTATCATAGTCGTGCTTTAACAATTGTCTTTTTTTATTTATTGAACGACTGTCACTATATGCGTTGCACGAACTTTAAGTCATGGTATGTCAAAAAGACGTTATGCACCTCGGGAGTAAAGTATGCTACTCGCCGGGCGTACACAGCCTACTTAACTCCCTAGGTGTATGATATACTATTATTTTTACTTGGAAAATAAATTAAAATTTGACTATTTCGTTGTTTACTGCAGAGTTAGTAAAATTTTACGATCTAATCGGTCAAAGTAATGCAAGTAATATACATGTATAAGTTTTCCACATGTTTAGTAAAATTGTTTCGGGGGGGCATAGTGCTTTGCACTGGTCCCCATGCGAGGAGGTTAGTTTTAGTCGGTAGGCACCCGGCTGAATCCGACACTCTCTCCGGTCCGAAGGACCGGAGAAGTCTTAAGAAAATTTCCCCTCCTCGCCCCTTCAAAAAAAAAAAAAAAAAAAAAAAAATATCAAAAAAAAAAAACTTTCAGCACATCATTTATAACACCAACATGCATATGATTATGATAATGAACGTTCTCAAAATATTTATGTTTATAGTTGACAATACTCTCATTAATTAAACAACACATTAAAAATAATACAAATATTTCAAAAATCGACTCCTCCAACTCATTTTCTTGATGTTGTGTAAGGACAGAACCAATTCCTGGATCATTCTCTGAATATTTTTTGTTCATTTTGTCTCTTAGAGTGTTTGCAGGAATGCCATACTTAGCTGACACAGTGTTAATGGTATTTTCCTTTCTTGATCTCATCTAGAGCTTGTACAATAATTTATTTGGAATAATTCATTCTGGTTCTTTTTTTAATTATTTTTGACCTGCACAATTGACTTGGCGTTTTTTTCTTGGATTTGGAATTTCCATTTTTCTCTGGTGTTGACACTTTCATCGTGATTGATGTAACAGGCAATTAGATCGACATGCAGTTATGTACAGAAATAGAGTTTATATCAATATCTGTCATCAAACGGTTAATGGGGTCCGGTATTAGGAACGCGTATGGTGGATGGGGTACGGTTATGAGAACAGCGGTACGGTAATAGAAACACGACTTTTATTTAATGTTTTTAACATAAAATCATTTTTTTCAGTTCTAACCGCTCCAAAAAATTTATGTGCTTTCCTGAGATCCCAAAGAACAATTCAAAATTTACTGAGGCAATATTTAGTATAAAACTATCTTACTATCATGTTAATAAAATAGAGTGAATTTACGAGTGTACGGTAGATGGTGCGTTTACCCCTAATACAATCAGTCACTATTCACTTATTCGAAAAGTAACGTGTTTGTACTGTTTAAATAAGCGCATAGTTACTGATTGACAGTTCACGACGTTGGACTACCCCAATAAGTCAATAGTTACTAATTAAAAGTGGAATTTTACTGACTTAACTTTGGAGAGTACGAAAGTAACACGAGCTTGACGTTTTTTTTCAGTCATCATTTTCATTCTTAAAATCTATCAGTTTCTTAGAGGAATGTCAAGTATTTTATAAATTTATATCTTTTACTACTGTAGTTTATTTAATTAAACTTTTCCATTTCTTTAATGTTCTTTGTAAACTCTAAACTTTTTGTAATTATAACTTCTTATTACCTACGATATTACAATACTCATAATGTACTATACAAGAACCTGAAATATAGTATCTCTTAGAATTGCATTTATATTCTCAAAAATAAAAGCTAAATATTTAAAATGTCTCGCCTACTCAATACCCCGTGACGAAGCATAAGCCGATTAAATACTCAGAAAGAAGACTTCTCCTAAACCTCACAGATTTTCTCACAAAGGTTGAAAATTCCCCCTTACTGAATACCACGTGCCTCAGCATAAGCCAATCAAATACTAGAAAACAAGGCTACACCTAAAGTTCATGGATTTATTCATGAATAAACAGGTGTATACTGCAATCTCATGAAGAATTTTCAAGTTAAAAACAAAAAAGTAGATATTGCGATACTAGGCGAAGCCGATGACATCAAGCCACGGACGCAAGGATGTCCAACGTTCTGGACGTGTGTCGTGTACTATTTTTCTTGATCTTCCCCCGAAAGTACGTTCAATATTGAAAATTATTAACATATTCGCTGTCAGTTGACGCTCACTACTGTATGTGTATACCTATCGCTATAATTTTCAGTTTCTGGTAGGGCACTCGGCGCACCATCTGTCGGACAGTGTGTGAAACAGTACGTTACAGAAATATTATTTATTGGTTTTTAAAACTATTTCTGATTAAAATAATTATTTTAAAGATTCATCACATAAGTATATTGCAAGCGTGATTAAATAACGTATTTTGAAGCGATAGACAAAATTTTACGTATAGATGTTTTGACTGATGTAG
>JAPYYV010020301.1:0-12724 GCA_030522625.1 Copidosoma aretas
AAACATTATGGCAGCCCCAAAAATCTGTTTCAGGAGCGAGGCAACAGCTTTCAAAGTATCATCTGTATGATTGTCGAACGATCATGTGCTCGGGTGGGTGTATATATATGTATGTATACACAGTGGTAAAGTGTGACTCTACGTTATCGACACCGTCTGCTCCGCTGCGTATACACACATATATATATATATATATGGCCACCCGAGCAGATGATTGTTCGACAATTATACAGATGATACTTTGGAAGCTGTTGCCTCGCTCCTGAAACAGATTTTTGGGGCTGCCATAATGGTTTTGTAATCAGTGGAGAAAATACTACGGTTTGGTGCTAATTTCGTCCACAACAGTGATAGGTCAAATCGTTAAGTACTATTTGCTCCGAAGTCTTTTTACTCTCTCTTTCTGACCATCCTTACACTCGGCAGCCCTGGACTTTTGTTTTGCACGAGAATTGCGCTATCTAACAAAAAAAATTCGGCCTCAACAGTTATAGGCAGCTAAATTTGCAGTGGGCTCTCGGACTATCAGCTACGGATTAGGCACTTCAAGACGTATTACTGTGCTACCAAGCCAGAATTCTGTCCAGCTTCAAGTAAACAACAATCTGATAAACTTATGACGAATACTTAGACGATTTGATGAAAACATTTGGTACAATCAGTCACGTCAACCTAGAAAATAATATTGTACGTTGATTGATATCGGCTGATCAAGAAATTAAAAATATTTCTGAGTGCAAGTAGTCGAGCAAGTAGAAGTTCAGAGTGACGTTATGAAGAAAGGATGAATGCACAACGCCAATAAAGCAGGCCACACACAAAGTCCGTAGGATACAAAAAAAATGAAAGAGGCGTACAGAGCAGTGGTGGGTCGGAAAATTGATAGTCAAGTGGAAACAGTGCAAGTACTTCAGAGACAGGCAACAGAAGCAGAAAAAAGAAAATACAAGAGTAACTGGAGTCGAAACTGACTGACACACTCGATACAACTAAATAACTATCAGAATAATCGAGGGTTAAAACGCTTGGTAATCATGAAAAAGAGCTGCAGAGCAGAAAAAGGTTTGAAGATATAGCGGAAAAAATAACCAAGAAGGCTTAAAACAGTTACAGATTTTACAGGTGGATGTAATAGCTTATCAGAAATGAGGAAAAAGTTTGAATAATTCACTGAATGACTTAAAGTGAGATTCGGAACAGCAGCGGATATAATTTATTTAGCAAGTTAAGGTGTGTCGCAACTACCAGAGGCAGCATTAGAAGCTATTAATAAAGCCAAAATTTTGCCAGTGCAGCTCAGACCGGATCTCAAGTTCCCAGGGGAAAAAAATAAAACAAAAGAAGAGAAGATTGGGGTGGTCGCAGATATAGCTATCTTAGCATTTAACAGGAAAATTATATACTACATAGAGATATCGCTGGCAACGAAAGAAAAGTCAGACCTCCGTAGGATATCATCTATGCCAGTAGAACAAGAGGGGTTGGAGACAACGGACGTGGTGGCATATCTACAGCCAACATACAAATAAGTAGCAAGCAGTGCCAGCGCGAAAAGATTTGCGTCAATACCGCAAGAAGTTCTAAAACGTAAAATTTAGACACATCTCTCAGTAACGAATCACTAAGCATGATTTAAATTATTAACATGTGACTTGTTCTTGTTAAATATTTTAATAAACTTTATTTGAGCAATTATCGAAGGGGCTGTGTATAATCCTATGTAAAAAAAAGTGTCTACTTACGGAATAAGGTGATTTCGACGTCATTTCGCGTGTAGAATCTGAATTCACTGTTATATTGTATAAAAATTTTACATTATTTGTTTAAAACGGAACTGTTCAAACAAATATTAAAAATAGTTTTTTTAAAACAAAAAATTTTTTTTCTCAAATTTGTCTATGTAAAGATGAAAATTCTTGTTATAATTTTTAAAAAAAAGCATTATTATAAAAATATTGCTATTTTTTATACTGGCTTAAACCCCGCAGTGTATATATGTTCACGTAATCAAATGAAAAAGTTTAGTGAAAAGTCTGCATGTGTAGATAATAATGCAGACCTGCTTAATTTACCTTTAACTGATTTCGTGACAAACTAACCTTTAAAAAACAGAAAAATCGCTATAACTCGAAAGGGGAGCAAGATGGAGCGAAAACAACAATTTTTACGGGCTTCCTGAAAGGGAAATTAATATCAAGGTGCACAAATAGAGGGGTTATGATCGACGATGGAACATAACCTTAATCTTCTTATTCTGGATATTTATTGATAATATCATGTTGAAAATTCGAAACGAATTTCAAAATTTTTTATCCTATCGTAATAAAAATTCTAAAAAAATAGTGAATTTAAATTTTTTGCACTAGATGTATAGTTTTTGAATAAAAAATCGACGAAATATGATGAACAATACCAAATAGTAAACTTTACTCTTTCATTTCTCAAAAACTAAGCATTCTATGACAAAATTATGAGTACTATTTCATTCTAAAAATTTTGGCGTACAATCAATTTTCGCAATAAGTTAGGGGTTTTCGTTTGAAAAAAAGCGCGGTGCGTACACGTGATTTATTGCAAAAGTGAGAACTTCGAAGATAATTACAATATGTACTTATGCCCCTTCATATTGATTTCCCCTTTAGAAAACACGTAAGAATTATTATTTTGATGTATTTTGCTTTTCTTTGGAGGTATAGCTATTTTTTTTTTTAATGTTATGTTGGCATAAAATTATGACAAAATGATCTGTGCTCTTTTATATAATTAATATAAACGTGATAGAATTTTTTTTTAAATTTCTTACTTGATATGATTAAGAAATATCCAGAATAACGAATATTGAGGCTATGTTCCATTGTCAACTATAACCAATTAATTTTTGCACCTCGATATTTATTTTCCTTTTAGGAAACCCGTTAAAATTGTTGTTTTCGCTCCATCTTGCTTCCCATTCGAGTTAAAGCATTTTTTCTGTTTTTTGAATGTTAGGTTTTCACGAAATCAGTTAAAAGTAAACCAAGCAGGTCTGCATTATTTTCTACACATGCAGATTTTTCTGAAAACTTTTCAACTCGATTACGTGAACATATAGCTTGAAGTTTGAGCTGTGCTAGTTTTCGCGTGGAGATCCAAAATATATACATTTATACACTGCGGAGTTATAGCCAGTATTAAAGTTGGCTATATTTTCATTGTAATGCTTTTTTTAAAAAAATTACACCAGGAAATTTAATCTTCAAATAGACAAGTACGAGAAAAGAAATTTCCCTTTCGAAAAATACTATTTAAGTTATTTGTTTAAACAATTGCGTTTCAAACAAATAATGCGACGTTTTTATACAATTAATCAGTGAATTAGGATTCTACACGCGAAATGATGTCGAAATCACCTTATTCCGTAAGCAGACACTCCCTTTCACATGGGATTATACACAGCCCCACCGATACTTGCTCAACTAAAGTTTATTAATATATTTAACTAGAACAAGTAACACTTTAATAATTTAAATCATGCTTAGTGATTCGTTACTGAGAGATGTTAAAAATAAATCTGCAAACAAACATTTGTTGCAGTTGTTAGTCAAAAGGGCGCCAATTTTGATCCTCGTATTAAATCCACTCTGGCCAAGTGGATAAAATGCCCGACTTTGAATCTTGTCGTACCAGGCTCAATTCCCGGAGCCGGCGGACAAAGTTCCTTTTTTTTTTTTTTTATTTATTACGTTACTATTAGTTATTTTTCATACGTATTTATACAAAGAAAAGATTGTTTAATTTTTTCTTGCCTATAAAATGTAGATTTACATGTGACGAAAATCTCGCAGAATATTCTGTAGGATATCTTGCAGGATACCCTGTAAGACTTCCTATAAGATATTGTGCACGGCATCTGGCAGAGCATCCTGCAGGATATCTTGCAGCATATCTTACAGAATTTTTGGTACGGAAAGACAAAGAGATTTTTAGGAGAGGCTCAGGGTAAAGCGAAGCAAAATAATAATAGTGAATTAGGTCGGGGAGGAAAGTTGATGCTTTGCAATCGCACGAAAATTATTATTAAAGATAGAGATTTTTGGAATTTCGTAGAGGAGTATTTATTAAGTCTATGTCAAACGTGGTTAAGGGAATAATAACTGAGTTAACTTCATACGTAAATTGTCGAAAAGTATTGTATGGAATTTTATCGCAGGTATAGAAAAAAAAAAAAGACAAAACAAGGTCTTTTAATCGGTATTAAAAAAGTCTTGTTGAATAATGTAAACAGTATAATTGCAAGTGTAAATAAGTGTACAGTAAAATGGAAATATGTAGTAGGTAAAATTATTGTAATTGAATGCTTCGTATACGATTTCGATAATATAACGGGGTTTTAAATGATATTAAATCAAGCAAATTTAATTGGAGAGACAAAGTAAAAGTAGAGGATAATTTCAATATAAGAACAGTCAGAAAAGGGAGTTTTTGTACGAAGAACTAGAAGAGATGAAAGAAAAAAAAGGTAAAGACAATATAAGCAGCAATCAAAGTGCCAAAAAGTTAGATGTAGAAGAAAATAAGATATTTACAATTTAAAACGTTTAGGCAGAAGAAGATAGCAAGGGTTAGTTCACTTACATAGGTGCTGAAAGGAGTTATGTCATAGATTATATATCAAAAATGTCTGCTGCTCAGAATTACTTGGATGATTAAAATACAGGAATCGAACCGTTTCTCATCCTATATGGCAATAAAAATTAGTGTAAATAAAGATAATAGGGCTCGGTTCCCTCACAGACAGAAAAAAATACTGCAAAATTGGGACTTCAGGCAGAAGAGCTTTGTTAAAATAGTATTACGGAAGAAATAAGCACTGTCACAAAGGCTTGGTATAATGTAAATCAGGTTATTGGTGAGGCAGTCATAAGAACAGTGACTTAGGTAGTTGTATCCCAAAATTTAAAGGGTATCAAAAAAGTTGTATTTTATAGTCTAATTGAATGTCTCTTTTTTATGTACGACACTGTGACAATCATAAGGTATATTGTAGATTTTTTTCAGATTTTGTTTCATTTAAATGTTGAAGTATCGTGTGATTGAGAACAAATAATCTCCGTGATTCTTACAGTTAATCATGATCTGATTCTGATGAAAAACAGCTAGTTCTTGTCTTTATAAATAGGTACATACTCGGCTTTTTTTTTTTTTTTTTTTTTTTTTTTTTTTTTTTATTCTTTGCAATTGTTTACTTTTTTTTTTTTTTTCCTTAATTAAATGCTTTTTCATCTTTAAATTTGAAATTAAGGACGATGAATTCATCTCTTATAAGGTAAAGAGAAAGACTAGGTAGAAAAGCTAGATTTTCTTACACCAATATACATTAATTCTAGATAAACTAATATTAAAATACTGCGCGATGACTGAAGAATAAGGGCTATACATTTTTAAAGTTACATTTAAAATTTAGAATATGATAGATATATTTGAATATGTTAGAAAGAAAAAAAAACTCCGGAGGGGTAGATCTGTACAGCAAAAATGGAAGAGAACTTCCCAATACACTAGCGTGGAGCACTGTATTCATTACTATGGTATTATAAAATAATGCTAATTGTCAGGAAAAATAAAACGAAGTATAGATAGTATTAAAATCAAAAGCATAGAGAATAAGATAATCTCAAAACATCATAAGCGGTGCAAAATTATAAGAGTTGAAACTTTTGCCAAGTATTCGACATGAGTAGAAAGAGTAGATATAAGTATATTAGCGATAATGAGATGCGGAAATAAAGAATTAGCAAGAACAAATGTTTAATAGAGTAAAGACCCTTTGCATTCCGTGTAATAAAACAGTAAAAGTGTTTACCAAATGATGGAATATGCAAAGTTAGCTCACAAGTAACACTACCCAAGTGTAACTCGCCGATTTTAACCAAACTTTGTAAGTAGATAAAACAGAAAAAAATACTGAACGCGTGTCTTTTTTTATCGGCGGAATCGGCATTTTAAGGGTTGAAACCACCCCTCGAAGAAAGTTAAAATCAATGTATTTAAACCTTTTATATTTGATGGCTTGTGAAATTTAAACATTATAAAAGATGTAAGAATCATTGTCATTTTTTTAAATATTTTCCTCGCAGTAAAAAGCTCAAAATCAGACTTTTAAAGCAACCCTAACCCCTATTTAAGGGTTAATAATTCAAATAAATTGTCTATAGAATACATGTAAGGAGTTAAATAATGTTTTATCTACAATTAATTGTGATGGTTTATGAGTATTCGATGTTTTTAGGATGCAATTCTTCTTGGCTACCTTTACTAGTTTTTGAAAACCACCCTCGTTCTTGTTTGAGGGGCAATCTGAATTGATCGTAACCTTACCCTTTTTTAGGTGAAAAACAGCACCAACACCTCTTATACCTGTTGATCTTGATGATTTCTATTTTTAGCTCTACCCAGGGACTACGGCGTGGACGTTATAGAAGTGTGTCCCCTTCGGGGTGCTTGTTTATAGTGAGTCCCCTTGCGACTCACTAATTAAGGTGCTTGTTTATAGTGAGTCCTCTTGCCTTTCACTAATTTAGGTGCTTGTTTATAGTGAGTCCCCTTGTCTCTTACTAATTTAAGTGCTTGTTTATAGTGAGTCCCCTTGCCTCTCACTAATTGGGGTGGTTGTTTATAGTGACTCCCCTTGCCGCTCACTAATTAGAGTTTCAGTTTAATAATAATAATTTTAATTGTAATATTATTTAATTGTAAGTTCAGTTTAATACTTACAAGATGTAACTTTTCTTGACACTTTGCCACCGATCGTAAAAAATTTGGGCTCAAATTCTTCCTCAACGCTTTCTGCGTCTTCTCATTGTTTTTCGATATGTGAGCATAAAAATATTGAATAATGTAAATAATTCAAAGATAGGTAGTCGGAAAGGTAGAAACTCTGGATAATATACTGAATCCCCTTAAATTTTTCTGCAAATTAAGAAAAAAGTTACTTCATAATCAATAAGAGCGCAGATACCTTTTTATATTTTAAAATGACTGTGACTATTGGTATCATAATTACGACCTAAGATAGAAGCATATCATGTTTAAAGCACTAGATTTTTGTAGGAGTAATGTTGCATCTGCTTATGTCTAATCTTTTTTTTTCTATGACGAACCATTCACAATGTTTTCCCGTACTATTTTAAAACTTTATTCCGATTTTTAGAATCGTTTTTATTTTTTAATACATATTTTTCCCATTAAATTTTTCTGTTACATAAATTGTATAATCAAAACAAACAAGCTTGCGCTTACAAAGTATATTATTATCTTGCTTTTTCTTTACAGCTATACATAATTTTCTATTTGATACCAATCAAATAGAAATCATCTGAAAAAATATATAATTTACACTATATATAATTCATATGTAATATATAGAAATTACTTTCTCAATGTCAAATTCGTTTAATCTAATATAAATGTTAGTGAATCAATTATTCCAAAATTTTTCCCCTCCAATAATTTTTATCCAACATTAGCTTTTGAATTTCTAAACCAAACCTTTTTTTAACTTACTTGAACTCCAGACCTCGTTCATACAATCCGTGTACCGTGTGAATTTGACCAAGAGATACTTCTGCGAGTTATTTACTTATCGCTTTCTTCTATATTTTGGTTTGCATCCCACTTCTTTTTAAATTATTTATATTCTTTTTTTTTAATAATTTGTTTAATTCTTTACTTAATTTGTACACTTTTATCAAAAAATTTTATTTAATTATTTCCACTTTAAGAATCTTTTTTAAAATTTGTTTATAAATACTATTATCTATTGATGAATTGTTTTATGAACATTGCGTCTTATTCTTTGAAAAAAAAATTCGTTGGTAAATAAGGTGATATTTGAGTTACGATACATTTATTTACATGTATAATACCCTATTTAGGATTAGGCAGTACTAACGGATGCTTTGCATTGTAATTTTACTTAAGATAATTATTTTATTTCATAAATATTAGAACATTTTTTGAAACTACATTAAATTACCAAACATCCTTATTCCAACGATTATCAAACTACCTTTGATACATCTCTGTGGGCAATTTGTAGGGTTCTAGCAAACTGTGGTAACAACTATAAAATATTTGCTCTAGTTGGTATCACTGCTGTAAAAACGTATGCGTGTGCTTTATCATACATATTTATATCTTTTTTCAACACACATGAACTGCTATCATGTATATTTCGTAAAGTTTCTTGATTGTTTTTTGTTGGAATGAATTTAGAATGTTTCTAATAATAAAACATCAACTGTACGTTATATATATGATAACTTTATAACAATTATTTCATAAAATCAATTGTTTGTAAATACTTGGATTAATATTGCAACATATTAATTCCGTGTGCCTTGCGTTTGAACAAATAAAAGATGATTTTCTGCAACTACATTTCTAATCTACTCCTCGATCAATATTCTACGGTATATTTGTAATTTTTCCAGTTTTACCCTTATTTTGCGAGGAACCATCTTAAAAATAAAAGATGTTCTCAGGCTGCTTTCTAATAGGTTGTTTATAATTCACAAACTTTGATAGCAAATATCTACTTATTTTTTTAGGATAAAGGGGGTAACCAAGAACACTGTTGCGATGAGCGGATTTTGACCTATTAAAAAACTACCTATGACATTTAAACTTCTTCCGCTAAGGTCCCCTTAAAATATCTTTTTACAAAAGGTAGAAATACATTTTGACCTTTAGATTTCTACAATTCATTGTAGTTCGTTTGTCAGAGCTGGGATCATCGCTGACCACGTTACGGCAGAATCAGCCGCATCGACTTATCGATGTGTGGAATCAGCTGCATCTACATATATTGTTGCCGAAGAAGTAAAACCTAATACAGTGGCTCCAAAGTTTTAAAAATATGTATTCATAAATTAATTTCACTTTCCTCTATATTTACTACAAACACGCGATTCCATGATTACTTACGAAACAATTATAATAATGCCATTCTTCCAATAACACAATTATTAAAAACAATAAATAGTTATGACTTTAATCGTTTTTCTGCCCTTCGGTTAATAGGTTAAAGTACTTTGGATTATTTGGCATAAGCAGTTAAAGATTCATATTTTAGCTTTTTTTATAATAATTTGAATTAGTAGATAAATTATTTATTAATAAATATTGTAATTGTCCGAGATAGTTTGATAATTTGGTTTTAGTTGAGTGAGTTTTGATCTATTTTTATCTAATTTCCAGCTAAAATGTACATATCTGTTATCTGTTTTATCAGTGGGATTACTGTTTGTTACATTTCTTATTTTCTCCTACAGTAAAACAAAGTTAGTCATTTTTATACGAAGTAGTAATAGAACATTGTACTAAACCACGTGTTTTCTGTTAGGCAAATATGGAGCTTGCTTGTCCGAAAATGTAATTGATTTTCTCTGTTGTAAAAAGCATGTGCTATCCAGCAAACATTGTCCGTTTGGATCTTGATTAAAAGTATAATACATCTAAAAACTAGATATAATACACGCAAAATAGTGCTGATCATATTTTGTATCAAAATGACATTTTTCGTGATTGGGACTTCTTAGCCAATCACATTTTAGTTATAATTTGCTAGATTACAACGTAATCATTGTTTTGCAAGTGCCTGGCTTATATTTCCACGATTTACATGAGTCGGTTTATTCGTCCCATTCTGGTAACAAGGTATAATTATACTACGTACGTTATCCCGAAATAAGGTATACTACTCTGCTTACATTTTGAAATACTTAATAAACTATTTATCTATAAACAGTTTAAGCAGAGAGATGTATTTGGTTGTTTGGTCTTAGGTGCTGTATCAAGCTAAAATGTACATGTACCTGCAGGTCTTTCAGTATTTGATTCATTAGTGATATAACTGTCGTTGAAGTTTTCTATTTTCTGCCTTACAAGAGCAAACTTTGTTATTTTTGCCGTAGTATTAGAACATGGTATTATAACACATGTTTTTTTTCTCACATATATAAAGCTGTGTTGCCGTGTAATCTGTTAGTTTTTCTACGTTGTCAAAAGTATATGCTATCTAGCCGACCTTGGCTATTTACATCATAAGTGAAAGTATAATACACCATCACAGTAAGTAGAATACACAGAAATAAATTACTGATGACATTTTGTATGAAAAAAACATATTATCTGATTGAAAAATCATCGTTTATCACTACTCAGACCTAGTTTGATAGATTATAGCAAAATCATGTTTTGAAAACACCTATTTTTTGTGCACCATGTGCATAAATTAATCACCCTATTCCTTTAATAGGTTATTATTGTCGCATGTACTATATTCTGAAATCGAATAGAATATTATGTTTACACATTTAATTAGCGAACAAATGATTTATCAATAAACATTTTAAGCAAGCGAGTCCATTTCTTTATTCAGTTGTACGTACTTGAGTTGTATTATATTTTTATTTCGTATTAAGCTAGAGCGTACGGGTCTCCCATTATCTGCTTCATAACATTTAATAATAACCCAATAACCGTCACATTTTATTGTTCTGCGTCTGTCTATTTACCAAATAATCGGTGCGGGAGAAATGAAAAATGTCAAAAGGCTGTAAAATGCCGGCATTGGCTGCAATCGTTTGTTTTCAGCGATGCTGGACGATGTTAGAGGGCTTTGGCGAGGGGGTTAGTCTTTAATCGTAATAATTCGTCTGTTTCCGGCTGAGTTAGTGGATATAGTGTCTTTCGGGTGACTCTGGCCATCTTCGGGGGATCTATAAAAATAAGTATCTGGTAATAATTTCTAAGTTTTCGAGGGGGTCGACAAAACCAGAAAAATTCCTAAGTCTTTAAGTTAAGATGAAGACGGGGTGAGCGATGGGGCAGAGGGTGACACCAAGAAATTGACAAAATGATTTTTACGTGAAATCACAGAGAAGAGGATCGAATTACTGAGGAGATTACTGGAGGGCTCGGGGAGGGTAAGCGGGGACAGAAACAAATGACGACAATAAAAATCACGTAAAAGGAAAACGATTTTACTCATGATTTGAGGGGTTGCTCAGGAGGGGGGGGGGGGGGGGGGGGGGGACCGGGAAATATTTCTATTTTCGCCCTATACGAGTATATGTATAGTTAGATATATGATGACACAAAACAAATCTTTGTTCGATAGTGCATGACTGTCTTTATTTAATCAAAACATTTACATTAGTATCTTGTCATCCTACTGATAATCTATTCAGGATGACTGAAAGCTTAAAATACACAGGAATATAATATGGACAATCATGTATAATAGATAAAGAACGGGAAATTAACAATAAAACTTAGCCATGCAGTTGTTGGGACATTACATCATGACATACAAGACAACCCCCGCTCAGTTTACATTTACATTTTTGTACTTTGGTCCTCGTTAAAGAATATTGAGAAATGATAAAGCTTGTCTGATTTTGTAGAGAATTACGCAACATTTTTATCACTAAAGTATAAAGACAGTACTAAGGTTGATCCGTTAAGTTTGTAAGTAAAGGCCATAAATATACATATATTCATAGCAATGGAGTAGACAACAACAGACACAATGGTAGACGAAAAAATGACTGCCGTAGATATTATAAATGTATTAGAAACTATAACAAAAGCAGAGATTATATTAATTCAGACAACGAAATAATGATAAATTATAATAATTATGTCAGAAACGATGCCTTTAAGGTAGTTGGTTCCTAATATATTGGTATACATAAGAAAAGCCTTATATTTCAATAAAATAGGATCCAATCATTTTTATAATAATGTGTAATACCAGTAGATATACAAGGTAAAATGTGAATTTTTTTCAAATTGGTTTCTAATTTATTGATGTAGCTATCGCGTAAATAGAAAAAACGTCAGTTTCTGTATCTAAAATTTTTCAATAATACTCTGATTTTTATAAACCAGGACTAGTTTTTTTCTCTGATGAGATAACTACAACTTTACTATCTCTAATTTGCTAAAAATAGTCGTATTATTGTTAAAAAGTTATTTTTTTATGAAAATCCAGAAAAATATTATAAACAAATTCATTTTTAACAATACATACGACTTTCTTTAGCAAGTCAGAGATAGTGGATTTAAAGGTGTATTGATTGAGTAAAAACTAGCCGTTGTTTATAAAAATCAGGTTATTATTGAAAATGGTTTGATACCGAAACTGATGTGTTTTTTATTCCTTTTATTCACGCAGTAGCTCCGTCAATAAATTAGGAAAAAATTTAAAACAAATCTACGATGCAACTTCTATATCTACCAGTATCACTTATATAAATAAAAAGGATTAGGTGCTTTTTTTTTAAAGGATATTACTTTTCTGATGTATTCGCTTCGAAAATGACCACAGCACCCTTAGCTCGTGCGTTCTAAAGATACACGAGAGTATCTTTCAACACGTACATGAAAGAAAAAATTTTTTGATAAAAAAGCATAATGATGTTCATAAAAATGATCTAAAAATAACCAAATTAGATGGTTCCCAATGTTATCATACTATTTTTAGCAGTGGGTATGCATCAAATAGCATATAAGAACTATGTATAACCTTCCAATTTAAAGGTTATAAGAGAGTAAAAACGTTTAAGCTTACTACCACGCTTGTATATACGAGGGTGGTCCGATAAGTACTTAGCCTCACCGCCCGATGGCGCTGCTATGGCTAGAGAACTATACTATCGTATAGTACATTCTAGCAGAC
>JAPYYV010020306.1:0-12933 GCA_030522625.1 Copidosoma aretas
TCGGTCGTGGAAGGGGGAGACTAAATATAGTTAGACTGTGTATATATATGTTCTGTCGATCGAGGAGAGGAGAAAGTTGTTTGCTATACATATATATATTCGTAGATGGATGGTGTCACTGCAGTCGACACGTCAGATTTAAGTTGTTTTTATTTAAGTCGTAGGCCAATAGCGTGGCTCTGCTAGACAAAGACAGATACCACCTATGAATCCATCTCTCTCTACTCTGATCTCGCATCAGCCGCTCTCTTGCTCACTCTATTCTTATATATCTATGCTTTGCCCTCGTACGCTCTCCACGCACCAACCCCCCGCGCCATGATGACAACTTTCAGTATTCGAAACTTGATATAAAAAAAAGTATTCGAATGATTGTACATGTTTTAATTATTTTAATTTAACAGTCTCAAAATTTTGTTCTATTGCTGTTAAGCATTTACGATTGATAGCTGTCCACGTTGATCACCACGATTAAACTGCTTTCATGGTCGCTGTATGAATGTATGTATGTATGTACGTATGTAATAATGTATGAGTGTGTGTCCGTATAAATATATATCTATGTTTGATGTATGTATAAATGTAAGTGTTTATTTTATTTATGCATGTATTTATATATGTAGGTAAAAAAGTATTTGTAAATGTTCGAATGTATGTATGTTTACATTCGTCTATTTATTCATGGATGCATGCATGTATGTATTTTTCTAATCATCTATAAATTCATGCAGTTATATGTTTATGTATTTACTTCTATGATTATGTTTGTAGGTATGTATGTATGTATCTATGTATGCATGTGTTTACGTATGCAGGTATTTATGCATTTATGTCTCTAAGTATATATGTATGTATCTATTTGTCCCTCACTATACGTATGCATGTATGTAAATATGTATGTTTGTATGTATTTATGCATGCATAAGCAAATATATAAATGTTTGTATTTATTTATCTATTTACTAATGTGTGAATATGTTTGTCTTTGTCTATGATTTTACTAATGCTAATATGTATACAAGAATGACTGCACGTATGTTAAGGTGTCCGTATGTAAAAATGTATGTATTTGTGTACAATTATATAAATGTGAAGGGTTGCGTTGGGGACAGAAAAATTTTGACCCATTCAACTACATATAAACAGATAGTCTTGCAGGAAAATATACAGACAAACCTGCGAAGTCATCACTACTGTTTTCTGCAGGTAATTAGTTGTCTGAAAACTTTTTTTTAACATTTTTACTTCATTTAATAATTCAACCTGTGCATTAGAAATCACACTAACTTATAAAAACCTAATTGTAAGAAGAATTAAATGAGAAAAAACAACGTCTTTTGGCTCCGGGATCGAAATCTGGTCGTATACTTGTCATTTTTTTATTATTTATACTGTAAAAAAATATTAGAACGCTGCTGTTAAATTATCAAAAACAGTAAGAAACAGTTTGATCTTGATCAAGCTGTAAAAAATCCTACAGAATTTCTACAGGTTTTTTTTGAATTAATAAAAAACCATTATAAATATTATAGAAAAAATTAAAAATAGTTGCTCTTCCTTAGAGAATTAACACCGACGTAGTATTACACTTACAAATAGATTTGTAGGTATAGAAACTTTAAAATGATGGATAAATCCAAGACACTGCCGATGTATCTTAAAGTTGTAGTCTGAGTAACAAATAATATTTATCATTATTTTCCAGAATTTTTTTTCAAAACATTCATGAATAGTAAATGAATTTTCTCGGTTATTCAAAAATTTTCTACTTCAGCTAATGGTTTTAGAACATTTTACAATTACTTTTTTTTTGTTTACATATTCTGATATCAGTAGATATTTTTTAATATACAATCTTTGCTCTGAATAATAGGTCAATTATGATAGTACTTTTTAACTTTAGAAAATTCGAAAACTCAAATATGTAAGCTGCCGTATTGGATTAGCAATTTAGAAGTTTCTGAGTCAAATGTATTGTACTTCATATAAAATATTATTTCACTATTTTATTGATTCACATAGTTCTCAAATCATATTAATTTTTTCCCTGAAAGTGATGCTATCAACGAAAATTTTTTAGGAGATATATTTTACTTAAAATTGAATTGGCGAAATAAGTTAATTATCAAAAAGTAAGCCGCCATATAGGATCGGCCATTTTGAATTTTCCAAATCTATGACTAGATTTGTAATCAGTGACACTAATTACATTGAGTCACTCAGAAGTTACGTGATAAAATAATTACAATTCATCCCAAATCCTATTTAACTATTTTATTAGGCCAACGATTTCTAAAACTTAATAAATTTATTTCGAAAATGGTGCTATCTACGTAAATTATGCATTACAAATTTTTTCCTTAGGATTTTTCGTAAATTATGATTGTATTTTTTTATTTGCCATATTGTGTTGTTTTGAAATTTTGTGCTGCCATATTCTATTTCTTTTGAGTTTGTCAATTTTATGCTAAATTTATATTTATCAACCGTTATAGTGAAAAAGAGGTATTGAAATTTTTTTTCCTCTTACGGGACGATATAGAACGTAAAAATAGTGTATTTTCTTCTTTAGTGCCACCTAGCGTCTTCATCGATTCAACTTTCATCATGCTACAAACATTATTCCAAATGAGAAAACTAACCTTAAATGTTTCATAAATGTTTTCATCTTATTCTACAGAAAGATGTTATCAAGTTCCAATTTTTTATTGATTCGTACTGATTTTTTCACGAAATTAACAAGTCTACGATCCAAGAAAAAATTCCGGAATCGTAACTATTCACTGACGCCAAAAAAGTTAAATTCCCGAAAAATTGCAGTGTAGTTTTTTTATTAAGTGCATTTGATTCAAGATTAATATTTGTGTTTTTTCTCGCGTCCCGTGGAATGCTCCACATATCTATCTTTGAACTCGACGACAATTTATTATTTCATTTTTAAATAACAAAAAAAATCATCAATGGTATGGACAGGCATTGCATCAATATTACTTTCTAAAGGTATTACAAGTTATAGGACTTTTGAATTAGTGCTGTCTCAAATAACATTAAAAGTTCATGCGTAGACGTTCAAACTGATAAGAAAAAATTAGGAAAAGTAGATTTTATTACATAAGGGTCGAGCTTCAATGATTTAAAAAAAAACATTAGATATTGTTAATGGAACTCTACAATTTTTTTGTAATATTTATAATCGTTTCAGAAATATTTTCATAGTTTTAGGTGGAAAGTTTCGTCAAATACTTCTAGTGATTAAAAAATTGTAGCATGAGCATAACAATTTCTAAAACAATTAAATTTTTATATTTATGGCCATTGTTCAATATTTTTAAATTACAAATTCATATTCGATCAATAGACGAAAGTTTTTCTAAGTTGTTATCAAATATTTTATATAGAGAGATTAAAACTTTTAAATTCCTGAAAATTGGTTAATAACTGACGAATATTCGAAAATATTCGGAAATTGTTCCGAATTTGACAACAAATAGCGCAATATTAGCAACTCATAATAAATACACATTTTTCTTAAATAATATGATTTTAAATAACGAAAAAAAAAATATTATAACTTATTATATTATAGACAAGGCTACATATAAAGGTGTTAATAAATCTGATGGTATTATTTATATAAATTTTCAATAGAAGTATTAAATAATATTCAAAAGGTCTTTCACTACATAAATTAAATTTGAAAATAGGAACGATAGTGATGTTGTTACAAAATTTAAGTATAAATATTTGACTGTGTAATAGTACAATAATAATAACCAAATTATATGAATTCAATATTGGAGTCGAAATATCACAGGTAAAACATTGGAATTAAAGTGTTTATTCCAACAAATACATTATGATCTGATGAAAATTCTACTTAACTATTTCTTTTGTATAAAAAATATTTTCCTGTCGTTTTAGCATTTTGAATTACATCAAATGAATCCCAAGGCCAAAGCTTGATTAAATAGCCTTTTATTTTAATGAACCTCTATTTTATTATGGCTAATTATATGTAGCATCGTCTAGATACAAAAGTCTTAATAGTTTTTACGTTTAATAAGAATCAAACAAAAAAATCATCAAGAAAACATTGTTTGGAAAGAAGTTTTCGAAGGTTACAATTGACTATTAGTAATTGCTAGTATTAACTTTACATACTAATACATATATTTATATACCTCAAATAAATTACATTTAAAAATCTGCTAAAAACAGTAAAATTTTTATAAAATTGTTGTATATAATAGAAAATTATGATGAAAAATTAGGTGTAGCCTGTTCGCCTTAATATCGCAATAGGTCAAGAAAGTAAAGTTAAATACAAATAACTACATATCTAAAATTAATTTTTTTGGCAAAGTATTGATTTTACTAAAGAAATTGGAAAATTTTTTGTAAAAAAAGCGCTTCTCAATGGAGACTGCAAGTTAGAGTGGAAAAATCATTGAATGATATTATTCTGATTTCAAAAACAATTTCATTTACAATAATATTATCCTCATTTGAAATATAATATGGTTATGAAAATACTAAGAAAAATGCTACAAAAAGTAAGAAAAAGTAGCAAAATTTTCCTCACACATGAATTCCGTAAACAAAAATTCCTAAAAAAATTCTAAGTCTGCGAGGAGGGGGGAGAAGTAAAATGGCTCAGCTAGGGGAGGGGGCAGGGGGAGTCCTAAAAGTAAAAAAAAATTAATGAATTTGCCCGCGGTTAGAGGGGGAGGTGTGGGGCACACAGATTTAAAATTATTACAAATATGTATAAGTATATGTATGACTACTCAGTTATAGTTGTAAATATTCTAAATCTTCGCTCCCCCCGCCTCCCTCCTCACCCTCTTCACTCCCTTCTCCCTCGTATCACGGGTGGAGTCGTCAGATTTTAATAACATGTGGTTTGCAAGTTCGTCATTTGTTTTCTGGCCCCCGTCACGATAACTTCCCCTTCTCCCAAATTCACTCGTTGTCTCCGTGTTTTCACGCACGAAGAATTTTCTAATCCCTAGAGTCCCCCCTCAGCCCCATCTCGACACTCCCTTTCGACCCCTCATAACACGTCCTCACGGACTTAGAATCTTTTTACGAAATTTGTGTTGTGGTAAATAATCGAATTACTGCGCACGACCTAATCACGCCTTCCTTTGATATTTACATGTAAAACAAATTTTACTGCTTCATCCTACTGTTTGTAGCAATTTTTTTTTAAGTGTTTTTATAACCAAATTATACTTCAAATGACGATAATTTTATTGCAAATAAATTTTTTTTTGAAATAAGAATACCACCCTAAAAATTTGCTGGAGCCGCCCCTCGGGGGAGGTGAGAGGAAGCTGAGAGGCAGCGGGGTGCAGCGGCGGGAGAGTCACTTTTGAGCAAATAACTGTACCATGTGGGAAGAGATATACGTATATACACATATATTGATTACAGGGCGGAGAAATTGAAGGAATTTTACTTTGTTTTGTGGGGAGGGTTGTCGTGGTGGGAGGCGTGGGCGGGAGTTAAAAAATGATGAGGGACGGAGCGTGGTTTATCAGAAGAAGGGAAAAATTAGTTACAATGAAAAAAACGGAGAAACATAACGAATTTCACCTTATTTTATGGGGAGTTTGTGAGGGGTGTGTTGAGGGGGGGGGGTAAAATTGTGAGGGGGTTTCTGAGGTGGGAAAGCGAAAATTAGTCACAATGATAATTACGTAGAAATTAGGGGAATTTTATTTTACACTGTGGGGTGTTGGTGGAGGGTACATAAGGGTTGTGGGGGGTCTTATCGCCAAACCCACTAAAATCACTATATAATATAGTAAGATATATATATATATATATAGTAGTGTGGCTTTCCGTTCTGTAAACTCTGCGTGCCAACCCCCATATTTCGAAATTTTCACTCATATGTCTGAATATCCAATGCAAGAATTCATTCTTGAATACATACATGTGCCAACACAAACAAACATCCTAAATAAACACATGAAAATACGCTTGGAAATTGAACAAATATAGTCGATACAAGATAACAGATTTAGTAAATAATTATTCCTAATTTAATTATGGATGACTTTTATTGCTTTTTAAGCTCAAGATTGATACATACATATAGATGTATGTATAAATTATTTATAGAATTTTCAATATTGCAGAAACAATGAAGCGATTTTTTTGATTATTTTAAAAGTTTTTAAATAAATTCTAAATATGCGTTCATAAGACGATAACATATCGAATTTTTTTCTTAATATTGGCGAAGGGAAATATTTATTTATCATTTATTTGTTCGTTTTCTGAACAGACTTTTCATTTTTTTACATTTTTATATCATACGTCATAACTAGTCAAAATTGATTTCCACCTCAAAATAATACTAATAGTATAAACTACGGTATCTGATAGAAAATTGATAAACTAGAGTTTAAAATCAATTACCTTTGGATGTTAACATAGAAACATATTAGAATAGGTTGCTATTGACATAATAATCAAATTTATGACGCATCACATATACATACAGCTATAACATTACACGTTTAATCTTTGCTCTGCGGTCCCTGATTGACCTATAATTCCTTTTAATTCTATAATTCTAATTGATCTCATTATTTTATTTCCTATCTTTTTTCCCGTCTCTATACGTAGCAATACTTCCTTTTTTTCATTTGCGTTGCCTACAGTCTAACACTTTAAACCCTTTTTCTTTCGTCCTTCCCACATTTCATATCTCAGTCTACACTATTGCTCTTTAAATCCGCTGCTAAGTTTTCCTTTTCCTAATATTTTTCTCTCCAGTTTTTCTTTTATTCCTCCATAATATTTACAGAAACTAGAGTCGTCAATTACCTCCTAGTTTTTCTGTATTTCCTGATTGATGGAAGTCTGTCCACCCCTTGTAAAATTCTTTTCGATTTTCTCAAGATCATTTTCCTTGGCTTCCCTTTTCATAAGTCCTAATATTTCCTCATCCCCTACTTTTTCATATCATACTTTGACTTCTCTGCCCTTGTGCTCCTTAATTCTTCCAATAAGCATACGTGTGACCACCTGCTCTTGTCTAATTTTCAAATGTACAAAAAGTAATTTTCTGCTTTTTTCTTATGTCTGTTTCCATGCAAACTCTTCTCGCCTTCATTTTCTGTATATATCCTTGTAGATTTGTGTTTAAACCCAACATCATTTTTGTAAATCTGCCTTCTATTTTTTCCACTTGTTCTTCCCTTTTTTTTCTCCATATATCTCCGCTCCATATGTTTACTTACCATATTTAAATGATAAAAAATTAAAATTTTATACCTTATTAAAGATCTTATACCAATTTTTGAAGTCCAAAAATCGGTTTTTTGCTATTTTCGGGGTGAACAAATTTCGATATAATTTTTAAATAAGTGTATCCTACATAGAATTAAAACAGCTTTGTTTTCCATTTTGAATTATCTTTTTAACTCATGTGTTTTTTTTTGTAATAAAGAAAAACTACATTTTGGAAATATTAGTCATATTATAAAAAACCTTTGAGCGATTTGAATGATTCAAGATTTAGAATGTTTGTTTTTATATCCGTATATCGGTTAAAAAAAAATTTAAGTTAAATACCTAATGAAGGTTGTTTTAACGATTTTCTATGTCCAAAACGCGATTTTTGGCTTTTTTTCGATAAAAAAATGTAAAATTAATTTCTTTAATGGTTGTATCCCAAAGAGCATAGAACAGCTTCATTTGAAATTAGAAATTTTTTTTTTACGTTATGACGTTTTTTTTTATTGATGAAAATCTACACTTTTTTTTTTAAATCAGTCATATCTCCGACCTCCCCCCTACCCCAAGGTTTTTTCTACAAGACTGGTGTATTCTTATATCGGGAACCGTTGACTTATTTGAGCTATTAGGTTTTTTCCATCACGTATGCAAGCTCCGCTATAAGAACGCGTCTTAGAAAGCGCTACATAAAATCAATAATATCCCGAAATTTTGCAGGATCAGTGATATAAATAGGCATAACGTAGACGTTGAGCTGGTAAAGCTATAAGATGTGGTATGGATTTCTTCATACCTCAGTTATGATAACTTAAATAGATAACTTGGATAAGTCTGAAGTTAACTTGTAGCTAAGCCTGTTTGAGGAGATGGAGCCATGTTTAGCTATTGAAAGTTAACTTAACTTCAGCAAAAATTCACTTTGTAAGACATCTTAAATAGTTCCTCATAAGATATCTCATCGATAACGTTGATGGAAAATGCAGATAAAAATAATCTATGAAGTTGATTTTGACCGGAATAAGATAAAATAATTCATAATATCTTTCAATTAAATATTTATTTGCATTAATAAAGTGATCATTCTTATTACTGCAAAATAATTATTTGACGTATTTTTATTTTGAATGTATGGTAAAAATAATGATCGTTCTATTATTTTTACTTTTTCATCACTACTATTATTATATTTACATTTAAAACTAATAATTCAGCAATTTTTTTCCAGTAAGACACATTTATATGCGAAAAAGTCACGCTGAATTGAAAGTCGAACCTAGATCTCTCGCACGTGGAGCTGTCTTAATTTTTGGTTGTTTTTTTTTTTTAAGAATGTTTTTTAACTATATTAAGGTAGTTGGTGCGGATATATAGATGTATATTTGTTCAAATTGATGTTTATTAAATGATTTGTCGCATAAATAATTGATTGATGGCACGGATTCATATCAAAACAGCCTAAGAAACTTGTAAATCACAGAAACCTCGAAAAATACTAGTAAATTCGGATAAAAGTCAAAAAGGTTAGGAAAATTATAGCAGAATACAGATGTATTAAAAGCATTGAAAATTACATAAAAACTAGGATATTTTAAAAACGGCACGGGTAAATGATCTAATATTAGAATGCGTCATTACGAAACGTATCAGAAATAACATATTAGTTTTTTGACAAAATCCGTTGAGCGATTTTAAAAAATTGATTTTCACGTCTGTTTTTGACGTGGCAAGCCTATGCTAACCACTTTAAAGAGTCCAACTTTGAAGCTTCGTATCTTGAAAACGTTATAGGCGATCTTTTCAAAATTTTAACCATCAATGCACAGCAATATTATAAAGTGATCCTCGAAGTTTAGGAACAATCTGTTGTAGGTCGATTTTTGGACCAACTACCTTAAGGGTTACATTATGTTGTGGTCAGATTAGAAGCTAGTTATAAACATACAAATGAACGCTTGTCGATAACATTTGGTCGTACACGCATATGGCCCTCACAGAAGCACTACAGATGTGACATTGGGGGTAGGTATTATATTTTGATAAATGTCTTGTTTGTATTAAGGAGTAATATACTATATTATGTGTCCTTATTCAATCGCTGTTGTTACAAAGTTTGCGGAAAATATCCACTCCCTATTAGTGGAGAAAACGTATTTTATCGCTTGCTTAATTTTGTTATACGCAAGGTATATCGTTTGTAGATTTTTTACTTGTTGGTTTATTACCAGTTTATAGAATTCGCAAAATTAACAAATTTTATAATAATAACATCATTTAGCAATGTCATGAGTACTTTTTCCGTTGAATTTCACAGAAAAAATCGTGAGTGATTTTGCCTGGGATCGAACCCACGCACCTACTAACTCGTCAGACTGTGTATATATAGCTAGCACGTTAGCCACTCAGCCGTCGAAGCTCTAGCTGACGCCTTAACCACTAGTATAGATCAAGCCTGCTAATGACACGTGCTTCATATGAAACTTCTAGTGATATGGTAACTTAACAATTCTTTTAGAGATCTAGTTCAGTAAACTTCTTTATCGTAATTGTACGTTAGGTTTTCATAGATTTAATCTAGTTCACTTCCAAACATTAGCTGTACGATACCATTTTCAAGATAAAATCAGTTTTTCCAAAATATGTTAACTTTACTATGTTTTTTTGAGATTTTGCATAGTTAACTTCTGCAAGTTCTCTTTACGTTAACATTTGTATATTAACATAAGTTGACGTATACTTGGATACCTTCCCGATAGCTACTGTCAAGTTATCGTGTAGTTATTCTTAAACTGTAAATTGGCATAATCGTTTCTTGGATATGTTCAGTTAAGTCAAAACAAGATAACTTCACGATATCTATATCAAATTGTGTTAAGTTAACTGAAAAAAGCTAGCTTCACGTTATCATTTGTGAGATAACTGTGGTCAACTAAATTCGATATCTTGGAGTTATCATATTATATACATCTAATTCTTTTAATCTTACAGATATCGTAACGATCTCTTTCCCGAATAACTTAGAGCTAACTTACTAAGCCAAAATACAGATTTCCAAAACTTAAATTTTCGCGACTGGGTAGTTACGAAATACCACCCGTGGGGCCGTACTGCGTAACTTTTTCTAGCTTATATGCATAAATCTTGAGAAACCAATTTATGTATTCAAGACAGCAGAAGATGACTCCAAGACAAAAATTGGTATGTCCAGTCAGCGTTGCCAGACGGCAAAAGTTATATCCCGCCACTCACATACAAATTTCCGCACTAATTCGCCCGCGTAACATTCAAAAGTCGCCAAATAATCCGCCATATTGAATTGGTCGAAATCCGCCAAAAATCGCTCTTTGTATAATTACAATATGCTACAAAATTTTAAGAAATTAAAAAAAAGGGTAAAAAATAAACTCTAAATGATAATATGATCAATATGTATTCATACATTGACAAAATACTTTTTTTTGTAATCTAAACGTATGTAAGTATGAAAAATTAATATGCGTGTGCATTAGTTTAATCGATCTTAGTTACGTTGGAACATTTTAATAATCTACATTATAAAATAAATCAAGCGTTTATTGAACATTTTTTCGTTAACGTATGCAAAATCTTATGCATGAAACTTGTACAAGTGCAATAGTGTCCAATCGAAAGTCTGTTATCTCCAACCGTCGAATACTCGAATTTTCTATGGCTATCTCTCGCTCTTTCAATGATATTTGTGGTTTCTGACGGTGAGCTTACCGTGGCTCGAGGAAGGCGGAGGATAATTATCCAGGGTGCGCAAAAAAAGGGCACGAGACACGGAATAATCTTAGGATAAATTTTGTTTTCATAAAGATAAATAAATAAGTGCAGCAAAATGTCGGATGGTTCGCTCGATACACGCGTGATTCGGCAACGTAGCGCGTGCTGTCGTCGTGTCGCGTCAAGACTGTCAAGAGTCGAAACGAGACGGACGAGACCAGACTAAGGGTGCGGGCACATGGAGCGTGTAGCACGTAACGCGTAACGTTTGAGCCCATAAGTGCAAGGGAGATGTCAAAAACGTGAACCAATCAAACGTGCCCAAATTGTTACGCGTTACGCTTCACGCGCTCCATGTGACCCCGGCCTGAGCTGAGCAATTGAGCATACCAGATACCAAATTGCCAACTATGCGCCACACTATAGTCTACTGAGTCTACTGCACAGTGCGCGTATGGAATACAGCCTTAGGTGGCCGCCGGTGCGCGGTCGGTATATACATCGGACGCGCTGCGCACCGCAAAAATAATGAACGTTTCACTCGTTTCAATTTTTCACCCCCAATCCGCCGCCTGATGGCACCAAAATCGCACGATTTTTCTCCTCCGCCACCTGTCCAATTTTTTTCGCATCGGAATTTCAAAATTCGCCGATTTGGCAGGATTCCGCACAATCTGGCAACGCTGTGTCCAGTTTGTTTATTTGAAGTTACCAAATGCTTCACTGCACGGCCCCTGATCACTTTCGGTATATAAAAAGAATGTTACCGTTAATATAGATTCCGTTGATGGTTTGAGTTGTTTTAAATTTTATGAAATTCCTAATATTCTTATCGTCACAGCATAAGTAATGTTCATTGAAGGTATACTTTGAGGCAGAATTTTCATAAAGGAAGATAAAAATGTTATCTTTGAAACTAAAAATGTTTTCTTCATGATAATAAAAGTTGTAAAATTAAGTGCAATATTTAAAACAAGGCTTTTAATATATTTGTAACAGAATCGAAGTTGAATGGAGAAATTCGGTGTAAAAATTCAAATAATGCATAATATGAAAAGTTTTAAAACATTTCTTATGCTTTTTGATTTATAGAAAGTTTAAATACACAACAAAATAAGACCTATGGCGCTCTTATGGGATAAAAATAAGTACATGTTGCACTGACTCCCAAATTCTATATACGATTGTGCCCGAGGATCATAAGTAGGGGGTCATCCTGTTTTTTGTGAGTAGAGTATATTCTAGTCTTCTGCAAGGATGTTTTCGCATGATTTCGAATATATTTTTGAATAATCAAGACTGCTATTGTGTATATCATTACAAATTAAACGCCGGGAGAGCACGATATAGTCATACTACTCGTGGTATTGATGCCACGAATATTAATTTTTTGCACATGTTGATATTTAATATTTTTACACCGACTATCATATGTATTATCAACAATTACTTAATATAAGAAATATAAAAAAATGTATCGAATATTTATGCAGCTGCGCTCAAGACGAAACATTACCTTAAAAATAAAAAAAGTGTGTACTATCCTACTTTTATCTTAATTAGGAATATTTACGCGTACTACAACATTTGTACATTTATATAATTAAACTACATGTGTTGAAATATGTTCATGATCATATGAGGAAATCCAATCCAAATCGACCATTTTGCGTCACAAAAAAAAATTAAAATTTCTCTCGAGGCACACCTCTGAAATAAATTTTTTCCTGTTCTGTACACCTTCAGAAATAAGAGAAAAATGGTGTGCAAGCAGTTTAGGATTTGTGACACTTTATTATGCACTTGTTTAAGCAAATAAAAAAAATTATGTATTTTTGTATTGGACAAATTTTTTCCGTGTAAGTTGACCCATTCAAAGAATAAAAGGTCTCTTGTAACTTTTTCGAAAAATGCAATAGAAAAAAGTTATGTATTTTC
>JAPYYV010020313.1:0-13295 GCA_030522625.1 Copidosoma aretas
ATACTGATTACGCTCATACCCCGCAGAGGCCGCTGGAGCGCTCTGGCGCGAAGATATGAACGCAGGTCGGATACTTTTCGGACACACCTCGTATATACAGATAAAGCAGGAAATTCATAATTTTGAGATAGAATTTTGCAAGAGATAGATGTTGGAAAGATCAGCGACTTAGAAAGTACGAGTTTAACCAAAATATTAGAAAAAGTAGTAGAAGCTTCTGAGAAAAAAAGAGAAGAAAAAAATCTAAAACATATTTAAGATAATTTGATTGTAGAAAAGTTCAATAGTAAAATCTCCAATGCTCATCAATGTATAATTACATATAAAAAAGAATGCACAAGATTACAGATAATGCAGAAAAGCATAAGATTCAAATATTAAGATTCTTTTTGGATGAAACATACCAAAAATTGGTATAGTTTTATGATGTTGAGAGAAAAAGAAAGTAAATGGAACACATGGAAAGAAAAATTCATGGAAACTTTTGGAAATAAAGGATGGACTAATAGAGCATATGCTTATTACTACAAATGTAAAGAAGGCTTATTAATAACTTGTCTAATAAAGTAGAAAAAATTACTATTGGAAGTCAACAAAGATATGGACATAGACACAATTATAGATGAAATTGGATTTGATCTACCAGAAAGTACAAGGGAAAAATAGATAGAAAAAATTTAAAAAATATAACAGACATATTTATTGAATTAAAAAAACATGATGTAAGAATAGGTACAAAGAATGACTTAAAAAAAAGAGAAACTGAACAAGATTGGAAGTGCAAGACTGAAAAAAAAGCCATTCAAGACATGTCAAAGCTTTCGCAAAGGTGCAAGGTATCACCCAGAAGGTAAATATTGGTTTGAAACAAAACAAAATGGAAATAAAAAACAACCAAAAAAGATAGGTAATAATGCAGTCTGAGAAGTAAATTTACAAGATTAATCAAAAAACGAATTATCACACCATTGATAAGAGTTAAAGTGTTACGAGAAGATAAGCTGAGCATAGATGGAATTAATGATCGAGGATCACAGATATCGAGAATGAATTCACAATTTATTAAAATAAAAGAAAATACAAAGGATATGAATAAAATATCATCAAAACCAGTCAATTGTGTAACACAAACAAATGGACTAGTAAGAGTGAAAATTAGAATATTTGAAATAGAAAAAGAAGTAGATTTATACATAGTAAACAATGATTATTTTAAATACTTTTTAATTGGGCTGGATATGATAAAACTATTTGGATTAACTCAAGATGAAAACTTAAACGTCTCTTAAAAATTAATAGATGACGTAGCGAAAACAGAGATAGAAAGACAAGCCCAACAGAAGTAAAAGTGAACTTTATTGAACATGTCCAAGGAAAAGATTTTGAAGTAAATTCGGACCACTTATGTAAAATATAAAATTATAAAATAGATAGAATAATAGACGGGTGCAAGATGATTTTTTCAAAAGATAAATATGATATAGGAACAGTGAAAGACTATGAAGCAACGATAGATCTATCAGTAGACAAATATTGTAGGAAACGACCATATAGATGTACGATTGAAGATAAAAAAGAAATAGAACATTAAGTGGCAAAATTATTAGAGAAAAACTTTATCGAAGAATCTTATAGTCTTTTTGCAGTACCAGCGACTCTGGCTTTTAAAAGAGATTAAGAAAAAACATCTCGATTATATACCGACTTTAGAGATCGTAATAAGATAGCTATACCACTCGCGCAACCCTCTTTACTTATTGATGATATAATAATAAAAGCCAGAAATTGTAAGTTTTTCACAACATTAGATATAGATTCTGCATTTTGATCGATTCCACTAATGATAGAAGATAGAAAGAAAACCGGCTTCATAACACAAGAAGGACACTACCAATGGACTTGTTTACCTTTCAGTCTGAAAACAGTGCCAGCAATATTTCAGAGAATCTTGTCTGGTATACTTCGTAAACATAATCTCAAACATTGTACAGAAAACTATATTGATGACCTAATTATTTTTTCAAAGACTTGTGAAGACCATACATTACATATAGAACAATTTTAAAACGCAATCATAAAAGAAGGATTTAGACTGAAACTAAAGAAATGTACATTTGCAGCGGGGTTGGTAAAATACCTTGGACACATCATCGAGAATAACAAAGTCAGACCTATCAAAGATTACTTGATTTCAATCCAAAATTTTTTATCCCCCGCAACTCAAAAAAATATTAGACAGTTCATAGGATAAATTAATTTTTACCATGAATATGTGAAATAAATTTGAATGATACTCGATCCATTACAAAGATTATTAAGAAAAGATGTGAAATTTGACTAGTCTGAAGAATGTAGAAAATCTTTAACAAAGATAAAAAAATTATTATGTTCCCAACCAGTGCTAGACATAGTTAATAAAGATTTGCCCATCAAAATTTTTACAGACGCCTCAATAGAAGGCATAGGTGCGATATTAAAACAAGTTTAGCAAAATGGAAAAAAATCAGTTGCTTATTTTTAAAAAAACTAAGACAAGCACAAAAAAGAAGAAAACTATATATTAAGAATGCTAAGCAATCAAGGAGGCAATAAATTACTGGGAACACTGGCTGATTATGAGATGTTTTGAAGTATATACAGACCACAAACCTTTAAAACATCTTCATATTAAAGTAAGATCAGACGTAGAACTGGGTGAGTTGATATATTACCTATTACAATTTGATTTTAACATTAAGTATTTACCAGGAAAATATAATCTTAAAGCGGATTGTATTAGTCAAAATCCGGTATTAGAACCAGTTAAGACACAATATATGCTAAAAATAGTAAATTTAATAGAGATGAATGAAATATAAAATTATTAACAAGAAAACAATATGTTACAAAAACTTAAAAGAAAGATATTTGATATTAATGGTATTTTCTACAAACAAGGAACAAAAAACAAAAATAAAATAATCTGATCAGAGAAACTGAGCATTAAATTAATAAAAGAAACACATATGGAATGGTGCGATATTGGAATTAGACAAACATTTAACAAAATGTACCCGCATTATGGAGCGAAAAATAAAATAGAAAATATAAAAAGAATATGCAAAAATTGTAATTTATGCATTAAAATAAATCTTGAGGCAAAATAAAATACGAATTGATATCACACTTAGGACAAGCAACTAAACTATTCGAAATAATGTTGATTGATACGATTGGCGGATTTGGTGGTCAAAGATCAACGAAAAAGTACCTCCATTTATTAGTCGATCATTTTACAAGATATGCATTTATTTTAACATCCAACACACAAACTACAAATGATTTTATAAAACTGGTCCAAAATATACTAGAAACGGATACAATTGATATAATAATTACAGACCAATACACTGGCATTAATTCAAAAGAATTTAAAATTTTTTTGAAAGGACAAGAAGTAAAATTTACATTCACGGCTTTAAATGCACTTTTTTTAAACGGCCTAAATAAAAGACTCAACCAAACTATAGTTAATAAAATAAGATGCAAAATTAACGAGACCAAGGAAAAAAAATATTTTTATAACAGTAGCAAGAGAATGTGTAAACAAATATAACGTAACAGAAAATTTAGTTACAGGCTTTACACCAAAATACTTACTGGACAGTACAAATACAAGGCTGTTACCCAAAAAATTAAAAGAAAATAATAATGCAGAAGATTGGAAGAAAAATAGAAAACTAGCAGTACCAAGGACTATAAATTCACACGAATATAATAAAAATTATTTTAAAAAAATAGAAAAGAATACGAATCTAACATAGGAGACCTAGTATACATCGAGAATAGCAATACATTGAACATAAAAAAACTAGACAAACTTAGGATTGGCCCATTTGAAATAATAGAAAAGATATCAGATTCAATATATAACATTAAAACTGAAACTGAACTGCCGCGCTTCACACACTACGCACGTTTTCTCTAATTGACTCTTTTTCAATTAATTCAAGGATGATTAGCAAATTTTGAAAGAGAGAGGAGATAAAATAGATACGTTCAGAGAACTACAGTAATATAGAGAGAGATAATTTTAAAGAGCTTTAATAACAGTAACTAATAGATAAACTCCGTTAAGAATTTTAAACGAGTGAGTTAAAAAAGTGATAATAATAAAATTTCATTGTTGTTCCTTTCTTTTACAGGTAACATTGTTATTATTGTAAATAGCCCTTGTAAATAGTGATAAACTAACCTTTATTTTACAGAGAAACAAATTGGTTTATTGTTATTGATAAAAATTTAGCACTCTCTTTACATATATACTATATATTATAAAGTGGCTTTGGTTGGGCTGTTCATACATCTACCCCACGCAACTTCCCACCACGTCCCCTATGTTCCCACCAACCCCTATTCTTCCCACCACCCCCACGCACGACTACCCCTCCACAACCCCCACCATATTTTCACTGCCTCCCTCACTGACATTGATTGATGTACTAGATATAATGACAATTATGTTAAATTTACGATTAAGATCTTGTACAAAATATAATTACACAAAATATTTATCGCGAAAATATCGTTTATTTTTCCACGCCGCCCAGGAAGCAAACAGACGCACTGTATTCCTGTGAATATAGTGTTTCAATTTTATATTTATAAATAGAGTATTTGGTGCGCTGACCTTTCTTTTGTTGATATTATTAAAGATAAGTTGTTAAAATTTATATTGAATATATCTATTTATATGACATGATATAAATACTTACATTTATTAAAATTTAGCATTATCATATACTAATAATAACTGTGGTAGTCTTCGCCAGTAGCCCTACAGCTACAAAGAGATAGAACTTCTCTCTCTCAATATTTCGAAAAAGTAGTGATGATATTTTTTTTAGTGAATAAATATTTTTTTTCATAAAGAAGCCGTCTATCTCTTATATTTTTCGTGGTGAATACATATTGAAGAAAACTTTAGTTTGATAATTATATGCTAATATAAATAAAAGAAATCATATAGAATTACGTTTTGCTCAAATAATTAATTAAATTTTTCTTGAGTTTAAATGAGGTACTCGAACCAAATTCTACACATTAATAAAAACATAAATTTTTGGAAGAATACTTTCTTATTTTAAACCAGTACTAAATCATGTCATGTAAAATTGTCAAATAAATATTATCAATTCATATAAGGTCTCTTCAAAATTAGCTGTTCAACCACATAAACCCAAATAAAGTTACTTTATTATTGAAAAATTTATTATTCAACAACTTCTTATCAAACAAAATTTTCTGTTTCTGAATTATTTTGACACTCAATTGAAATAAATATTCTGTTTTCATGTATACATCTTAATAAAGCAACGTACAACTGACCATGGGATGGAAAGGTTTTTTCAAGTACAAACCTACTCTATTGAAATTTTGACCTTGTACTTTACTTATAGACATTGTAAATTGCTTTCTGTATAAATTAAAGGGTAAGGAAAACGTGTTCCCGATGTTAATTGTTATTTTTGGCATGAATACTTAACATATAATTTTTTCTCCAGTTATAATTTCGGGTTTAATCTAAAACCTTAATACTTTTGTCATTCGAATTGTTGTACCATTACATAAACCATCTGCTCAACACGGATTTCTTACTTACTGATATTATAAATGTTTTAATTTTTTGTTCTCATATTTCTAGCAATAATTTTAAAAAATTTTTATCTGACGAACGAATATTGATGTTCCGTTTTAAAATTTGAATGAACGACCAAAGAAATGAAGAGATTATGGATTCTGAAATCATCTTACTGCTAATTCTTTTTTTTAAACTGATTAAATTTGTCGAAAATATCCGCCTTATACTATGAGTTTGTTTCTAAAGATTTTTTTTACTACATAAATTTTGTAAAGATCTGTCAACTATTTTCAGAGCTTTTTAAGAAATCATATAGGCTTTAATTCAAATTATTAAAATACTCTCTCATGTGTCTGTTTTTAACGTGAACAGTCAAATTGACAACCTTATAACTTTTACCGCTAATTGGGAATTTTTCTAATCTCAATGCAGTCTCTATTGAACTCAAATATCTACCATCCACATAGTACTTGATTTTATCTATGATGTATTCATTATAATAGATTTTTTTAATAAATTTAATACAAGCTTGGTCGCTACCTTTAACGATGTAGTTATAAATATATTTATGTCCTGTATAGATGCACAATATTCAACATTTATATACCATTTATATTTCATCACAAAATATTTGTTGTACGATACAATTATTGAATTTTCAACTGAAATTATTTCCTTATTAACTGGGACTTTGCTTATTGTGATGGTCATGGAGCATTTGTTTGATAACTAATTTTTCCAGCAAAAATTCAAATATATTATTAATTTTTGCTTAAACCATATGAAAAATCTCTTTTTGGATTTTTTTTTCTCTCTTTTAATGAGCTAAATGATATTTTTCTTATATTTTTTTTTATTAAAATTTTCACAAGGCAAATCAGTGTAATCACAGAAGTTAGTATTTACTGAACATGAAAGATGCAATTATAAATTACTTGATAGTTTTCCAAAGTCTAATATGCTACCTAATCTTTTAATATTTTTTTTTTGATGCATCATAAAAATTTGTACAAAACATTGTATTTCAGTTGCAGTTCTATTAACACGAAATACATACATTAAATTTAAATAATTTATTTCAAAAATATATTCCACAAAATATAACGACTCTAAATGGGGGGTTGGCACAAGAAGCGTACAGGGGAGTAAAGCCCACATATATCTTCCTATAATATATAGATGTATGAACTAAAGGGAGTCCTAGCCAGGGCTGCCAGACTGCGCGGTAGTGTCGCTCATAGTAGAGTATGGCAGAGTAGAGGCTCGTGGCTATTGGCCGGAGCCTCTATAGTACAGCTCGTAAGAGTCCCCTAAACCACACCCCTCTACTCTAGCTCCTCCCTCCACCTATAGATACATACAACCCAAGCTCGTAGGAACAACTTATATACTACAGTACCACAGCAACCAGTTGAGGCGATGGCCGAGTAGACTAGCGGCTCTCATACTTTTACCAGGCAAACCTTCGAATCTTGGTTACGGCAAATTTTTTTTTTTTTTTTCGTCTACATACTTTTTAATTATGATTGTTGATGTACATTTTTAATTTATTTCTGATTATTTTTGCAGTGGGTAAGATATTATCTCGAGTAAGTTCACAGATGTCTTGTTAAACTCTTAAGAATGTAATATATATGCAAGAATCAAACTTTAACAGTATATTTTATTGTTAAATAACTCTTTAAATAAATAAAGTGTGTGCTTAGAATTAATGCTGCCATAATATTTATTCAAGTTTGTTATACAGTGTCAAGACTATGTAAACTCAAAAAATATAATTAAATTACTCGTTTACTTTGTTACTGTCTCTGCTTTAATCGAAGAGATAATTTCATCTTAGTTAAGAAAATTTATAAATTACAACGAATAATTAAAACATTGGAAGTTTGCCAATGCATATATCTTAATCTTATGATTTCGTGATACATAAAGTCTGTTTTTTACTGCCAATGCATATATCTTAATCTTATGATTTCGTGATACATAAAGTCTGTTTTTTACTCTTGATTTTTAGACGCATGACATTTATACGTCGTTATTTATTTATTTAATAAATGAAATTTTTATGGAAGCCTAGGATATTCATAAGCGTCCAGAGGTGATACAATTCAATAACCAGAGTTTTGAAAAGCATTACAAGTGTTGACCATAAAATACAGTCTTGGAAAAATTAGTCAAAGAAATTGACTCTTTTCAGTATTATTTATATTCTTATAGATTGTATCAAAAGACAAAAACAATCGTCAGGGAGCAATTTTAATTGATTTCTGATAAAAATTAGCACAAAGTTTAAATGATTTTTAAGCATGAAACACTGAATGAGAAAAAAATTAAAGGGTGTTTAAGCGTGTGTTTCGATAGTCAGATCATAGTAAAATTTTTTACACTTTTATTGATTAAGTTTCAAGCTTTCTAGTAACGTAAAAAAAAAGCTAAATATATATATTGAAAAGATATTATTGATTAAAAATTAGTACTTTTGTATAAGTTAAGATAGGCTTTTGTTGGTCTGTAACAATAGTCATTCTTTAATAACGTCAGAAATTTTTGACAGAACTGTTGCAAAAACTAGTAGCTTATTTAATTAAATCTGTACTATCAGTAAAGATAAAATAATCTAAATGTAAACAATTGACTGTCGTTTGAAAATGGATTCTGAAAATGAGTTATTTGTTTGCCACATAAGCTACAACATCTGTCCTACGGCTGTTATCTACAGAAAACTAATAAAATTATTTAACCAAAATGCCAATTAAAGATTATATCATTATAAAAAAAAAGATGCCTCTATAGGAGTCCCGACTAGATACGGCCCACAGTGCTCGATCCTCCTCAATGCAAACGCATCATGCTACCTGGCGCTATCAGTATTCACTTTTCTTTTACACAACTTTTAAAAAATATCCATGATTTGAATGGTCTAGTAAAGCTCTATTTAATACACTTGATCACTAATAAATTATACTCCCTTATTTATGAAATATCTGCTTCGAAAATGATACAAAAATCGTATGCAAAAACCAAATTAAAGCTTAATATTTGTCAAATAGAATACCATTTTATAAAAAGATCATTATCAATATTCTCAGGCAGTAATAATTAAAAAAAATATGGAATAGTAATAACGCATTAAAAGTCTTTCACGCTTGTCCCCCTTCAATTTTTTTCTTATTCGGTATTTCATGCATGAAATCATTTAAATTTTGTGCTAAATTTTTTCAGAAATCAATTAAAATTGATCCCTGACAATTTTTTTGTCTTTTGATACAATCCATAAAAATATAAATAATACTAAAAAGAGTCAATTTATTTGACTAATTTTTCCGATACCGTACCATTTTATGGTTAAGACTTGGTATTGCTTTGCAAGACTGTGGTTATTGAATTGTATCACCTTTAGACGCTTATAAATATCCTAGGCATACATAACAATTTTATTTATTAAATAAATAAGTAAAAATTTATAAATTTTATGCTTCTAAAAATCAAAAGTGAAAAACAGACTTTATTTATCACGAAATCATAAGATTAAGATATATGCATTGGCAAACTTCCAATGTTTTAATTATTCGTTGTAATTTATAAGTTTTGTTAACCAAGATAAAATTATCTCTCAGATTGAAGCAGAGACAATAACAACGTAAATAAGTAATTCAATTATTTTTTTTGAGTTTAATTAGTTCTGACACTGTATAACAAACTTCAATAAATATTAAAGCAACATTAATTTCAAGCACACACTTTATTTATCTAACAAGTTATTTAACAATAGAATATACTGTTAAAGTTTGATTCCCATATATATATTACATTTGCACGAATTTAACAAGGCATCTGTGAACTTACTTGAGATCATATCTTACCCACTGCAAAAATAATCAGAAATACATTGGAAATGTACATCAGCAATCATAATCAAAAAGTGTAAAGAGAAAAAAAGATAGAAAAATAATTTGCCGTAGCCAAGATTCGAAGGTTTGCTTAGCAAAAGTATGAGAGCCGCTAGTCCACTCGGCCATCGCATCAACTGGTTGCTGTAGTACTGTTGTAGTACATAAGTTGTGCCTACGGGCTTGTATTATATATATATATATATATCCATAGGTGGTAGATGGAGCTAGAGTAGAGGGGTTTGGTTTGGGAGACTCTTATGAGCTGTACTATAAAAGCTCCGGCCAATAGCCACGTGCCTCTACTCTGCTGTACTCTTCTATGAGCGACACTACCGCACGGTCTGGCAGAACTGGTCTTAGCCCCTGTACTTTCCCTCTGCTCTTTCTATGCTGCCCTCCGGCTTTTCCTCACTGCCCCCGCAAGTCACGAGCTATTTATTCATTTTTACGTGATTTTTTAACTAATTTTTTTTGGGTTTGCCCCCTTCTGCTGCCCCACGCTCCCACTCAGCAATACCTTAGCTTCCCACTGCTTCTCCCCCTTACCGCTCCATTAGCACCCCCCAGCTAAAACCCATGATCTCCTATCCTTCTCATCACCTCCAACACATATCTTGCTCACTTAACTTCCCTCTGTCTCCCCCCCATCACAGCTTTCACCAAACATTTTTTTTGTTTCTTTGTAAATTTTGACTTTACAACTACTTTTTTAGATACATACTATTCAGTCACACATTCTATAAATTTTAGGTTTTGGGATTTTAATTATTGTATGAATTTGAGTACAATTTAAATAAGTTATTGAAGAAAGTAATCAGAGAATCACATGAAGATTGAATAAGTATATTTCTGTATTTTGAAGTCTTACTGTTTCTAGGTGAGAACTAATTCCCTCTTGCTACCTTCCAGATTCCCTACAGCATCCCTACAGCTCCTCATCAGGCTCTTCCTTAACTCCTACTTGCTATCTTTTAGCTTCTATTTTTTGTATCTTTGTGCATTTTGACTTAGATTTTTTTTCATTAGAAATAAGTAATTTAGCCACAATTTATATAAATTTTGAGTTTCAGAATTTTAAGTAAATTCTAACATTTAAGTTTAATTCAAATAGGTTAATAAAAAACTAAGTATATATTATCATATATTTCAAATAAATAATATTTATGTGCAGATCGTGTGAACTGGTTTGAATAATTAGTAAAATTTAAGAAAAAATATCAAGTAAATATTTAAGTTCGTACCATATAAACGTAAGAACACTTCAATATCCTCTTATTACATCATACAGTTCTATGGTTTTCGGGCAAACATAAGCTCCCTACCCTTTTTCAAGTATTATAGGTTTTCTTCATTATTATAATTATTAAATTCTATTAGACGAAAATTGTATTAAAAACTATAATGTAGTTGATAATGAGCAAATGTGCGGGGTAGGAGATGAACAGAAACAATTTCTATGATTTTTTGTTGAATTTTGACTTTTTTCAAATTCATTGAATTACAAATGAACACAAGTCAAACTAAGTTAATATACGTCCAGAATGTATTGCAATAAGAATATCACACTTAATTATTATGTTGGAATGAATGAAGGTTTTTCATTTTCATTACAGAATTTTAGATGTCTTTTCAAGTATTCTGCACTTGACTAAACTTTACCAAAATTTGAATAGTGATATCTATATGAAGGTGGAAATTAATAAAATTGACAAAGAAAAAAATACAGTTGATACACGGTAATGTTTGTACATACACTATCGGTCACGTAATATGAAAAATCGAATAATATCAAAGAATAACGCGAGTATCATAGCAAACTGAATATATATAAAGAAAAAACCTTTATGTTACTTTCTTTCAAAAATCGACAACAGAATATATTTTATACTGCTCGAAACAAGCAGATCAAACAAACTAAAACTGCCCGCGGAATCTTCCGAATGTTATTAAAGAATATTAGGGCAGCTTAAAAAACTCTCCTATATTGCTGGTTAGGTCAAAATCCTACACGGTATATCATATGATGTAACAAATATAAGGTGTCTTTCAAAGCAGCTATTTTAATAGCCAATGTCAAGGCTGTCATGTTTGTCGCAATATTAAATAAATTATTAATTGTAGATTATTAAATATTCAAGTTTTGAATGTTAATAAATAGGCTCAGATATTGGTTAAATATTGCAGGGACATCTGGTGATTGGTTGATTTCCAAATAGCAGTACACTTTGTTTTATTTATGATTATATGTAAGCCATACCAATAAGTATAGACAGCTGATCAGAAAAACATAAGTGACTATGTTCCCAGTCGTATGGAGTCCTTAGTTATAATAAGCGATCAGATACAGCAGATCTGGTTGCTGATTGGTCGATAATCAATTTGTTTTAAAATAATTTAGTTTATATTACATAGTCATCTTTACTAACAGAATTTTTTATTCTCATGCGTAATATTAGAGTAGAAAAGAATATACTTCACGGGGCGTACGCAGGGAAAGCAAGGGTTATGTTAAAAAGCGTTTGATTGTAGTTTATATTAAAAAGATATTAATCATGATCGAAGGTTGTAAAATGAGCTGAAGAAGAATTTCTCAAAAGAAATCATGATGTACAAAGTCTTAACTCATTACGTGTATTTGTTTTTAGCACAACACATACGCTTATATAAGTCATCGGTAAATGAAGGTATCTACTTCCAGTAGAAAGACCAAAAAAGGCTTATGATGCCTTCTATTTATCACGCTCATAGATTTTTGATAATAATCAAAAAGATTCCGTTTCTTAGCCGTCACACAGGTTATTTGTTTAAAGTATATTGGTGCCGAACCGACTCTGTCGCGAAACCATCAGTCTTAAGCTTATTATTATTAATATTAATAATATTATTAAGAATATAACTATTATTAGTTTTCAGCTGGGAAACGGGTGGAGACAGTGTATGTGAGTTTTGTGATCATTTCCTAGAAGTCTTGAATTGTGGAAATGTTTCTTCATTTGAAAATCAATAATTAAATTTTTGGACAAAACATTCTGTGGGTAGGACAAATACCATATATTTGTATATCTTTATATAAGATTTTTTATCAAACTCTTTCTTCCGTAGATATAGGGTATGCTCTTGTTTTGGGGATTTTGATTGCGATAGTCATGATAAACATTAATCCATGTATATTTCACGTTGATATCGTATAGATTCCTCGTAGATTTCATGTCGATTCCACGTAGATTCCCTGTTGAATCCACGTAGAATCTACATAAATATTATCTGATTTTATGAATTTTACATGGAATCGACTTGAAAATAATACCGTTATATTTTTTCTTAACTCATAAATTCCTCGTGGTATCCATGGATTTTTTACACACACACACACACACACACACACACACACACACACACAAATACACACACTTACACACACCCACACTCACACACAGACACACACACACACACACACACACACACACACACACACACACATATATATATATATATAATATATATGTATGTATATATACACACATTTGTACACACGACTACACACCTGCATAACTTCAACATAGAAATCGATTTATTAAACAAATGTTAATTGCATCGAATTGAATTTGGATTCTATGTGGATTCTACATAGGTTTTATGTGAATTTTGCGTAGATTCTTCGTTAAATTTACGCAGAATACACGTGAATTTTTTGTATGTGATCAATTTAACATAAAATTGACTTGTAAACGATACAGTTATACTCTCTATAGTATTGGGGGTTGCAGGGGGGCTGCAGGGGG